>JADBJO010020724.1:22500-30838 GCA_016801955.1 Conus betulinus
ATGTGAACAGAGAGAACTGAATGATAACATGTGCCATTATGTGCACTTTGCATGGGTTGACTTGACAACTGGTGTTGAGATGTGAACAGAGAGAACTGAATGATATAACATGTGTCATTATTTGCACTTCACATGACAACACGTGTTGAGATGTGAACAGAGATACCCTAATAGTGCATGTGCCATTATGGCCATTATTTGCACTTTACATTGATTGACACGAGAACGCGTGCTGAGATGTGAATGGAGAGAACTTCATGAGACGCGTGCCATTATTTGCCTTTTACATTGATTGACATGACAACTCGTGTCAAGATGTAAACAGAGAGACCTCAATGGCACATGTGCCATTATTTGCGCTTTACATTGATTGGCACGAGAACGCGTGTTGCGATGGGAACAGAGACAACCTAACAATATGCGTGCCGTTTCATGCACTTTACATTGAGTGACATGATGCCTTGTATTATCTATTGCGCCAACGTGGTAGGGAATTGTTTGTAATCACTGCTCGATGGGCAGTGTTTTTGGCCTCCGAGAGAAACGTTGACTCTCTCTCTCTCTCTCTCTCTCTCTCTCTCTCTCTCTCTCTCTCTCTCTCTCTCTCTCTCTCTCTCCTCTCTCTCTCTCATCTCTAATATTAATATTCGCTACATCCATCTAGATTATTTTCTTGTTGTTCATCATTGTTTGTAGTTTGTGTTATACTTTAAATTGCTTTGCCTTCGTTTGTTTATTTCACTGTTGATGACAGGACTTGCTTCCGTGGTGGTGGTTGTTATTGTTTGTTTGTTTGGTTTGGTTTGTTGTTTGTTTTATCATGTTTTGATGCAGGCGTAGTGTCATTTAGTACTAACTTTGTAGAATAGTAACAGCGAGTATGAAAAAATTGCAACGAAACCAATACTTTTTGCGGTTGTAAAATAAAGAATCATTCATTCATTCATTCATCCTCTCTCTCTCTCTCTCTCTCTCTCTCTCTCTCTCTCCTCTCTCTCTCTCTCTCTCTCTCTCTCTCTCTCTCTATTAAGTTTTTCGTATATATAATATTTTTCGTATATTAAGATTACCTCACATGTATTACAGGATCCATTCTGATCATTATATATCATACCCATTGTGTAAGAAATGAACAAGACGAAGTAAGTTAGTTTTATCATGCCAAGTTCTTCTAAATAGAAGAGATACGTGGGTTTTCCCCTGGTAGTTGTGATAGACAGCCAGTTTCGTCCGTCTCTGCGTGTTAATGACTTCATTTCATGGAAATACCATGTTCAAAATTTGAATTCGTCCGTCAGGTTTTAGCTATCAGAGACACAGTGTCTTCTAAGCTCACCTTCGAATAAAGAGAAAGTTGTGTGTTGTATTGTGTTCTTAGAACATGTTCTACGTAATCTTGAAGCCACGTTTTGTACTTGTGTTTTAAAGAATATTGTCTATATCACATATTCGGTAAGTTGTTGCTTCCGACATTTAATACATGCAAAATTGCTTTCATTTTTTTTGTTTTCGTGTTCATGTCTCTTTCACTTGCACTTGTGTGTGAAGTCCACTGAATAGTGTTGCAATTCCAGTGGAATCATTTTACTATATCTTATACTGTGTTAGAAGGCATTGTATAACTGTGTATTTTGTCACTTATGTATTTTGTACCGATGTGTTGTATTGTATTGCATTGCATTGGAGTGGGTTGGAGTGGAGTGGGGCGGAGTGGAGTGGAGTGGAGCGGAATGGAGTGGAGTGGAGTGGAGTGGAGTGGAGTGGAGTGGAGTGGAGTGGAGCGGAATGGAGTGGAGTGGAGTGGAGTGGAGTGGAGTGGAGCGGAATGGAGAGGAGTGGAGTGGAGTGGAGTGGAGCGGAATGGAGAGGAGTGGAGTGGAGTGGAGTGGAGCGGAATGGAGTGGAGTGGAGTGGGGCGGAGTGGAGTGGAGTGTGGAGTGGAGTGGAGTGGAGCGGAATGGAGAGGAGTGGAGTGGAGTGGAGCGGAATGGAGAGGAGTGGAGTGGAGTGGAGCGGAATGGGAGTGGAGTGGAGTGCGGATGGAGTGGAGCGGAGCGGAATGGAGAGGAGAGGAGTGGAGTGGAGTGGAGTGGAACGGAACGGAGCGGAGCGGAGCGGAGCGGAGCGGAGTGGAGCGGAGCGGAGTGGAGTGGAGCGGAGCGGAGCGGAGCGGAGTGGAGCGGAGCGGAGCGGAGCGGAGCGGAGCGGGAGCGGAGTGGAGCGGAGCGGAGTGGAGCGGAGCGGAGTGAGCGGAGTGGAGCGGAGTGGAGTGGAGCGGAGTGGAGAAGAATGGAGTGGAGTGAAGTGGAGCGTAGTGGAGTGGAGTGGAGCGGGGGTAGGGTAGGGTAGGGTAGGGAAGGATAGGGTAGGGTAGGGTAGGGTAGTGTAGGGTATGCAGTATAGGGTAGTGTAGCGTACAGTAGTGTAGCGTAGTCTAGTGTAGAGTAGTGTAGTGTACAGTAGTGTAGTGTAATGTAGTGTAGTGTGCAGTAGTGTAGAATAGAGTAGTGTAGTGTAGTGTAGAGAAGTGTACTGTAGTGTGCTGTACTGTACTGTACTGTACAGTACTATACTGTACTGTACTGTACTGTAGTCTAGTTCATTACTTTGTCTTTTCTTTCTCATTTTTATCTCATGGAAATCCTTCCCGTAGGGCAAGGTGAATAAACGGTACTTCCTACCCATTCCATTCATGCTCTTTTTGTGCATTTTCTTTTTTTCCGTGTTGAAATAAATCAGATGAAGGTTACCTGGTGCTATGGATCATTTAATGTATGCTGAGTGGGTGCTGCGCATGGATCATGATTGACTCTCTGTCTGTCTGTCTGTCTGTCTGTCTGTCTGTCTCTCTCTCTCTCTCTCTCTCTCTCTCTCTCTCTCTCTCTCTCTCTCTCTCTCTCTCTCTCTCTCTCTCCAGGCTGGTTTTAAACGTAATTATTCAACAGTCGATCACAGGTTTACTTAAATGGCCTTTGTTCAAAAGCAGTTTTCTTTAGACCGTAAGCTATATGTTGCTTTCATTGATTTTGAGAAAGCCTTTGATGATTCTAAACAGAAGTATTTTATGGCCTATTCTATAAAAAAAAAAATGGGTTCCAAGGAAATTTATTTAGATGCATAATGAGTATGTATAATAGTGTGAAGGCCAAAGTCAGATGTGGGGGAAAATGACTGATTATATCAAATGCACTAGTAGGGTTAAACAAGATGTGTGTGCAGCCCAGTTCTATTTTCTCTCTGTTCATCAATGAATTAACTTCTGCAGTCGTTAATAATGGGAAGCATGGTGTAAAGTTTACCTCAGAAATTTTGCAGATATTCATTCTACTTTTGGCAGATGATGTAGTTCTTTTGTCTGAGACTGTCATTGGCCTTCAAACGCAATTAGATCGTTTATATCGATCTGCCACTTAGCTTCAGTTATAGGTAAATATGTTGAAAGTAATATCATTGTAGTCAGAAAGTGTGGACATTTAGGTGTGCTACAACAGTGGACTTACAGTGGAAGCCGGATGCCAGTCGTTAACGTATATAAATATCTTGGAATTTATTTTTCAACTGGGCTACGTTTTTCTGCCGCTTGTAACGATCTTGCAAGCAGAGCCAAAATGCTGTGCTAAGTATTATACAGATGTTATCTAGGTTAGGAAATACGTCTATTCATCTATTTATCAAAACTATTTGATTCTCAGGTCCAGCCTATTGTACAGTATGGTGCTGAAAGATGGGGCTTTGGAAATGCTGCGCATCACTATGAAAATGTCCAGTTATTTGCCCTGAAAAAAAAAAATTCTTGGTGTGTCTACACGAACACCAAACGATTTAATCTATGGCGAAACTAATAGGTATCCGATGTACTTAAATTCTGTGATGAAGTGTGTAGACTACTGGCTAAAGTTACTTGAGATGGAAGATGCAAGATTGCCTAAGAAAGCCTTTAAGATGTTATTTGAGTTAGATAGTAGGTTTAAGGTGAACTTGGTGACAAGAGTTAAAGTTAGATTATATGAATTAAGTTTGGGATATGCGTGGGTTAGTCAGTGTGTTGGAAACAAGACTGTTTTTTTTCAGAAAATGCTGCGTACTAGGTTTATCGATTGTAGATGGCTTATATTCAAGATAGTAGTAGATTTGATTTATACAGAGATTTTATTTCGCTACATCGTATCCCAGCCTACTTATCTATGAAAATGGACAGTCATTTGAAGTACATAATGAGAAGATTTAAATTTGGATTGTCTGATATTAATATTCATCGACATCGTTATTAGAGAGTGCACAGAGATTGAACTTGTTTGTCCATTGTGTAAAGAGGCTCGTGAAAGCGAAGTTCATTTTGTGTTTTGTTGTCCTGCCCTAGATACACTCAGAACCCAGTTTATCCCCTCAAAATATAGACATCCATCTGCATTTAGACTTATTTGCTTGTCATTTCTCATAACGAAGATGTTGTGAAACAATTTGCCATCTATCTGTATAAGGCATTCCAAATCCGCTCAGTTAGCTGTATCTGATTGATATCTTTCTCCTTTTCTTTGTGTGAATGTACAATTTCACGTTATCGTGACTCATATTGTTCTTCTGTTGTTTGTATTGGATGTACGATTTCTTGCATTGTACGTATATACCCATCCCCTTCATGACGGGCTATGGCCTTTTTTGAATAATCATCAGTATCTGTATCCGCATCTGTCTCTCTATGTTCGTGTGTGTGAACGTGTGTGCATACACGTGCGGTCAAAGGCGCTTGTATATGTGTGTTTGTGTGTGTGTGTGTGTGTGTGTGTGTGTGTGTGTGTGTGTGTGTGTGTGTGTGTGTGTGTGTTTTTGTTTGTTGCTGTTGTTGTTGTTGTTGTTCTTTAGTTTAACGTCTTCCCACTAAAAGTGATATCAGACTATGTGAGTGTGTGTGAGTGTGTGCGCGCACTCATGTATGTGTGTGTGTGTGTGTGTGTGTGTGTGTGTGTGTGTGTGTGTGTGTGTGTGTGTGTGTGTGTGTGTGTTTTGTGAACATGTACATGCCTGTAATACTCAATTACAATAGCAAATAAAGCACACACACCCTAACCCCCCGCACATTGGGAAAACATTATTTACAGTGAAAAAATCCAGTTACACAATAACTAAAACTATCAGCAGAGTGTCCAATGGACCACTTCGTAGTTATTGAGCACTGTCAATCATATTTGGATAGGTAGTATAGTGCGGGTCAATGAATGTGTAGAAGGAAATGTTAAACAAATTTAAAGATAAATACCAACTGAACTATGTGACAAACTGTTGCAAATTGTGTACACATAAAACCAGTCATTTAATACTCTAGATAGAGACACGGAACCGGATCCATCAAATGAAGAATCGTCACCAGTTTTGGTAATAATCTGCTTTGCTCTTGGACAGTAAATTAATAGATGTTCACCTCCAACTCTTTCTCCACACGTACATGTAACATTTTTGCTCAATTTTGTTCGAAGTGAATTCTAACGCATTCTGTGCATCAAGCTTTGTATTTCTCTGGTACGGAGGGCAAGATCAGGTCTTGATGAGGCCAATAGACTTTTTTTTCTTCCAGATTTGGTTTAATACAGTTGCGGTAATAGTTAATTTCTGAGTTCTGTAATACATTTTTAAACTTTTTACTGGACGCTTCGTTTATTAAAGAATAGCATTCACTTAAATATAAGGGAATATCAAGTGGTATTGATCCTTCGACATATCGGGCTGCCTTTCTTGCAGCCTGATCGACCCTCTCATTGGCTGAAATTCCACAATGAGAAGGTACCCAGCAAAATGTAACTGTAATGCATTTAGCTGACAGAAGATGTATGACATGACTTATTTCTGTTATTATCTCAACACGTACTTTTGGATTGGAAGACTGAATAGCGCTAAGGGCCGATTTAGAATCGGTGCATACTAGAATTTGACAAGAGTTAATAGGAAAACTCAAGACGTGTGTATAGAGACATCAAAATGGCAACAAGTTCAGCACTGTTTATTGAAAAATGTCTACCAAGATGGTACAACTTTTCCACTTTTAAATCAGGTATTGTAAATGCTGATCCCGTACCTAGATTATCTAGCACTGAACCATCTGTATAGATTTTCAAATAGTTTTTTTTTTTTATGTATTTTGTAAATGAATATCGTCAATATTTTTCAATATATAAAGTGGATCTTTTTCGGACACATTTGCAGAATTTGTATCAAAGGTAAATTTGGCTTGCTCCAGTCTTGAAAAGGTAAAAACGAGAGCTTATTAGCGATTTTAGTTTCGTTTATATTAGGATCTTTTAGGAGGTTAGAGGCAAATGACTGGATTGATTTTGTAGAGTTTTTGTTCTTTTGACCCGTTTCGCGAAATCTATTTCTGAATTTAAGGATACTTCATTTGCACAGAAGTCATCCTGTGAAAGACTCTTTAATATGAATTTTGAAGCACATGCTTTTCGTAATGCATTCAAAGGCAATATTCTGATTTCACTGTATGTTCCTATGTTAGATGTATGTGTGGAAACTGCAAGAGCAATTTTGTAAGCTTTGCAGTCAATACTCTGTAATTTATTTAATAGATATTGTGGGCGCTGGAAAAAAAAAAAAAACTTCTTGAGCATAGATTAATCGTGAATGAACAACAGCAGTAGATAATAAAGTTAAAGTATGTGTGTCTTGCCCACACCGTTGTTTGTTTATAATGTTCAGAAAGTTTAAACTGTTCCTTGCCTTATTTAAGATATATTCAATATGTACATTCCAAGAATGTTTGGAGTTTATATATACGCCTAGGAATGCAACAGTTTTTACATACTCTAAAGCAGTGCCACCTACAGTAAATGAAGGGAGTTTCTCCGGGTCACATCCAGCATTGAAGAGCATATATATGTTTTTTCCCACTGAAAGTACAAGCCCGTTTTCATTTAAAAAGCTAACAATTTTATTCAGTTCATGTTAGTATTTAATTCGTATATAGTTTAGCCATCTAAAAAGGTGTTTTTCGTTTCATAGTTACCTTCATCCATAGGCATATATCATCAGCAAACTGTGCTAAAAACTGTAACTTTACATAGGCCTTTGGGTAAATCTGCCATTAAAATATTCAATAAAATTGGGGAGATTACTGATCCTTGTGGAGGACTCATTAGTAATTTTCTTGGATTTGAATATACATGTTCTATTCTTGCTTGACTGGTTCTATTTTCTAAAAATGATTCTACAAATCCATGCATGTTACCACTTATTCCAATAGTTTTCAGTTTATACAAGCGTCTTTTATGCCATACTTGCTCGTATGCTTTTTTATATAAAAAATGTTGCAAGGATATTCTTTCGTCGCGCGAATTGTTGTTTGACATGTGTGGTCAGTTTGACTAAGTGTTCTATTGTTGATCTACAACTTTGAAATCCAGCTTGGTTAATAGGTATAATCTGATGCTTATTGCATTAATAAACTAATCTTTTTAATATGATTCTTTCCATTAGTTTACAAGTGTGTGATGTTAAAGCTATTGGACGATAACTATTAATATTTGAGCGAGGCTTCCCATGTTTATGAATTGGAACGTTAACAGACTGTTTCCATACTGAAGGTATTTTGCCATATTCCAACATTTTTCAATACAAAAATGAAGTAAATGTGTAGCATTGGTGGCAAGTGGCACAACATTTCATTCGAAATGCCATCCAGACCTACCGATGTTTTCTTGTTACCTAGGTTAGAGAGACATTCCTTAACTTCTTGAAATATTATGGGGGCGTTTAGATAGGGTCTGGTTTGCTATAGATAGCTTCTTTTACCTAGTACTGGGATCAGGAGGTCTCTCTCAACTTTTAACTTCAGCTCACTATCGATTCTATTAGCTGTTTCCAAAACTCTTAAGAAAGATGTCTACAACACCTTACTAAGCACATATAGAGAAACTTTAGAACGATTAAATTACTCCTACGCACACGCATATGCACATGCGTGTATGTGCACGTCCACACCCATACGTGTGCGCACATACACGCATACACATGAACGCACAAATGTGTACACACACGCACATGTGTACACGCCCACACAGATACATATATATGCTCACACAAACCCACAAAACCACACATGCACAAGCACTTCGGCACACGCACACACACGCGCACATACATGTAGGCACACACACACACACGTACACACACACACACACACACACACACACACACACACACACACACACACACACACACACACTCACACACGTGCGCGCACGCATACACACGCAAGCGCGCACACACGCATGCGCGCGCGCACACACACACATGCGCACGCTCCCGCGTATGGGCCCGTGCCCACACATCCATA
>JADBJO010020725.1:0-15000 GCA_016801955.1 Conus betulinus
GGAGCATCCTGCGGACCCCACTCTTTTCGCGGCTTTCGTGACGACTCCTACCGTGATCTCGTCGAAGGGACACTACCGCGCTATGTGCCACATCCGAGTGGTTGGTTAACTTGCCTTCCTTGATTATTTTCGCGTTTGAAAATAAAAATTTTAGCACGTCCCTGACGATTTTTTTTTTTGCCACGTGTAATTCTATGATCGACACTATCTTCTTGGTGCACAATGCGCTGAAACGTGGGCGGAGGGGGGGGGGGGGGGGTTGGAGGGGAGGGGGGCTGTTCAGATAGATGTCCTGTATGTCCTCTCTGCCAAAATGAGCAAGTATCCTGCTCTTTTCCTGTATATCCAAACTTTGTTGTCGCCCGAATCCCTTACAGCCTTTGAGAGAGTGTTACCCTTCTTTGACACCTGTGTATAATACAGACTAGCAGAAAAGCGTCCCTGCTAACCACCGACAAATTGGCCAAGCCGCGGTAGTATTGTAAAGCTAGTTTTGATTGATGGAATTGTCCGTTAAAAGAATATCCCACAAGTTGCTGCACCTTCCTTTTAAACGGGGACAATATGTGTGAGGAGTTGGCTTTTATCTGGTTCATAGAGTTTTAGGTGTATCTCCTGTTCATACATTTTTAGGTGTATCTCCGTGTTTCTTCACCTTAACTGATTCAGATATGGCCAGACATCTTATGGCACGTTTTTTGTTTCTTTAATCAGTTTTTGTGTGTGTGTGTGTGTGTGTGCGTGTGTGTGTGTGTGTGTGTGTGGTGTGTGTGTGTGTGGTGTGTGTGTGTGTGTGCGTGTGTACGCGTGCGCGCACGCATGTCTATGGTGTGTACGGTGTGTAAGTGTGTGCGTGCTTGTGTGTGTTGGGGGGGGGGGGGGGTGGGTGGGTGGTGGGGGGTGGGTGCGCGCGTGCGTATTTGTGTGTGTGTGCACGTGCATGTGTGTGAGTAATGTGCACGCGCGCGCGCGTATGTGTGTGCGTGCGTTCATGCGTGTGTGTGTGTGTGTGTGTGTGTGTGTGTGTGTGTGTGTGTGAGAACAGTGTCGGCGAGTCAAGGGCAGACAGCATGGTGATGTGAAGAAAGGACACAAACAGGGAACAGAGGAATCTTCTACACCTGGATCAGGACACTGTGGCACTGACTAATTACCTGTATGCCTGCCTGCCTGCCTGCCTGCCTGCCTACCTGCCTGTCTGTCCTCTGCCTGCCTGCCTGAAGTTCCATCTTTGTCTTTCCCTCCATCTTCCCCTGTCCCAACTATCCCGCCCTCGCCCCCCCCCCCTCTCTCTCTCTCTCTCTCTCTCCCCTACCCCCTTTCTCTCCATCTCTATTTCTCTCTCTCTCGCTGGCTTGCTCGCTGTCTCTCTCTCTCTGGATAAAAAAGTTGGGGTGTGCTAGTCTGTTTCAATTTCTGTCTGTCTGTCTGTTTCTCTCTCTCTTGATTTGCTTTTTATAGACAGTTCAGATCTATACATTGCGTGCCGGTATATTTATCTATTAAAATGGATAATCATTTAAAATATATCATGACAAAGTTCAGATTAGGTATTTCTGATCTTTCTGTTCATTATTATCGTTATAAGAAGCATACCAAACTTGAATTGACATGTCCGCTTTGTAAATGTGCCGAAGAAATGAAGTTCATTTTGTGTTGTGCTGCCCCGCTCTAAGTGACCTGAGGAACCAGTTCATTCATCAAAAATATTGTAGACATCCTTCTTCATTTCCACTTTCATTACTAATGGCATCTACAAATGAAACTACTGTAAAAACGTTTTGCTATTTTCTTGTACAAGGCATTTAAAATTCGAAGTAAGCATGGGTTAGGCATTGGTGGTTGTATGGGTTTTTTTATTATTATTGAATCTGCTTTTAATTGTGGATGCCTAGATGTTTTTGATTTGCTTTATTTCTGTCTGAAACGATTTGATCTCAACACACCCCTTCATTAGGGGCCATTATGAATAAAACATCCGTCTCTCTCTCTCTCTCTCCTCCTCTCTCTCTCTCTCTCTCTCTCTCTCCTCTCTCTCTCCTTTTTTATTTCTTGTCAATAGCTCGGATGTAAAAATTTTGTTTGTTTGCATATGCACATGTGCATGAATAGGCTTCCTTGGTCCGAGTTGATAATATTTTCATGTTAGTCTTCACTGCGTAAAAGCAAATATTTCGTCTAGTATTCGTTCGCTGCCTTATGCTGTAATACATTTGCTACTTCTTCATTATAATTCAATACTAACACTCTTCTTCCCGTCAATGTGTGTGAGTGCGTGCGTGCGTGCGTGGGTGCATACGTGTGCGCGTGCGCGTGTATGTATGTTTTATATGTGTATGTGTACGCACGCGTGCGTATGTTCGTGTGTGTGTGTGTGTGTGTGTGTGTGTGTGTGTGTGTGTGTGCGCGCGCGCGCGTGCGCGCGTGCGCGTGTGTGTGTGTGTGTGTGTGTGTGTCTGTATGTATGTATTTTTGTGTCTGTGTGCCTGTGTGTGCATTCTTTTTTGCCTTGTCTGCTGAAATGTCTTGACTTCATTATTCATTAGAACATAGTCTGCTGACGTCATCATTCATTAGAACATACATTGTCTGCTGACGTCATCATTCATTAGAACATACATTGTCTGATGACGTCATAATTCATTAGACCATACATTGTCTGCTGACGTCTGCTGACGTCATCATTCATTAGAACATACGTTGTCTGCTGACGGCATCATTCATTAGAACATACATTGTCTGCTGACGTCTTCCTTCATTAGAACATACATTGTCTGCTGACGTCTTCCTTCATTAGAACATACATTGTCTGCTGACGTCATCATTCATTAGAACATACATTGTCTGCTGACGTCATCATTCATTAGAACAGACATTGAATTTCAGAGCTCATGAACTGTTTTCTGTGGTGTCGTGGACTGTAAACAAAACATCCTCTGTTTAACAAGGGATTCCTGTCTATAGTTTTACTAATATACCGGTTCTGAGTGATCATGTAGGAAATACAGTGCACATGTACACAACAGCCACAGGCCAAGAGTAATTATATCACGTAGCTTTATTCCTTTGGTGTCCATATTTCTTCACTCTATATCCTTATATCATGGCCAAACCTTTCTTTACCGTATCGGCTCTGTTTGTATTTTATTGTTGCGTTCTTGTTATCATTCTTTTACCACCACGTGAACTCCAATATTCCGCATGTAGACATTCTTTCTGTAATATTTGCTATTCATTACCTGATGTCGTGTCATTCTTCACCATCACGTGAACTCCAATATTCTGCATGTAGACATTCTTTCTGTACTATTTGCTATTCATTACCTGATGTCGTATCATTCTTCACCATCACGTGAACTCCAATATTCTGCATGTAGACATTCTTTCTGTACTATTTGCTATTCATTACCTGATGTCGTATCATTCTTCACCATCACGTGAACTCCAATATTCCGCATGTAGACATTCTTTCTGTACTATTTGCTATTCATTACCTGATGTCGTGTTTATATGCAGATGACAATGTGTGCTCACAGCATTGGAACACGCACTGCGCAATAAAATGTTCATCAGCTGTTTAGAAAGATGCCTGATGTCTGCTTGCTGGTTGATGAAATCCCAACTGCTGGGACTTTGAGTGGAACCCGTCTTGATTCTCAGATTAACACATGAAACAGTCATAGTTCTTCACTCTCACATCATTTCGTGATGCTGTCTGACATGCGCAGAGTCTGGAACTTCTGTGTATAGACACAATAGCATATTTCACTTCGTAAAAGAAAACAAAAATGGTCCAAAAGCGATGGAGGTCGCATGCATCTTTGTTAAGATAAAGTATCCTGTCATCTCCCCTTTGACAATGTGTGATTGCTTCAAGGCTTGACGACCTTGTGTGTGCAATGGATATAAACCGTGAGAGGGGGATTAAAATATTTTGTTATTAAATGACTGATCAATGGTCAACGACTACGTAGCTTGGTCTGCAACAACTTGTCGGCATTGCTGACAGAATCCCAGGTCATCGTCTTTCTCACTTAACCACATCTATTCTAACAAACAATCTCTTTTTCTTCGCTAACTCAAACGTTGTGGATTTATAACCGACCACATTTCAGCAACGTGCACATTGCTTCGAATCCAAAACCGCACCGCCATTTACTATAAATTTTTCAATCACTTTGATAAAAGAAAAAATTTTTCATTGAAAATAAAGATATTGTCTCGCAATTAAGAATGACGCCTTTCAATACTGTTTTGAAATTTTCCCACCCATTTAAGCATAGCGGCCTTTCAATGATGGATCGGTAAAAAGTGAAACTTGCACCATGTCGACGAAAGAGTCAAGTGTTCCACTTTTTCTGACTGGCTCATCAGGAAATGATTTCAGCTGTGAAATTTCCAGTTTCGACTGTAATAGGAAACTAAGCAGCTGTACAAAAACATTGACCTTTCACCGGAAGATACTGAAGCGCCAAACCAAGTGTAAGGAAGAGAAACCTGAAGCTGGGGACAGGGCTGGGAGATGACGTCACAGGTCATAAAAGGATCTATCGGGTCATCAACAGGATCTATCGGGTCATCAAAAGGATCTATCGGGTGACCAGAAGGATCTACCGGGTGATCAAAAGGATCTATCGGGTCATCAAAAGGATCTATGGGGCAGCGTTGGGCAAGATGGTCTGCACTTCACGGTAGAGACAGAAAACGTCTTCCTTTGGATGAACATTTATCGTGTTGGCACGGAAGATGAGGTGGTTTGTCTGCCCAAAGAGCTTGAATCCGAACTGGGGTGTTTAATCTCTCTCTCTCTCTCTCTCTCACCTCTCTCTCTCTCTCTCTCTCTCTCTCTCTCTCTCTCTCTCTCTCTCTCCTCTCAGAACTGTGATGTTTAAACACCTCTCTCTCTCTCCTCTCTCTCTCTCTCTCTCTCTCTCTCTCTCTCTCTCTCTCTCTCTCATAATAGAACAAAACAAGTGTAGGCAATCAATCCAGAAGTGAAAGACAAAGTTAAGAAAATTACCAGCCGCCGTGGCGAAGTGGTTAGCGTCGCCGATACCCAGCTGGGATGTCGTGGGTTCGACTCCCATCAATGCCATTTGGGATTTTTCTGCCCCAATCGGCTTCTACCCAGAGTTGAGGTTGCTACAGACTAAGTCGGGGGGATTGGGACCACACAGTAGAGGGACCACACAGTAGAGGGAGGGACCACACAGTAGAGGGAGGGACCACACAGTAGAGGGAGGGACCACACAGTGGAGGGACCACAAAGTAGAGGGACCACACAGTAGGGGGACCACACAGTAGAGGGACCACACAGTAGGGGGACCACACAGTAGGGGGACCACACAGTAGGGGGACCACACAGGAGAGGGGACCACACAGTAGAGGGACCACACAGTAGAGGGAGGGACCACACAGTAGAGGGACCACACAGTAGAGGGACCACACAGTAGGGGGACCACACAGTAGAGGGACTACACAGTAGAGGGAGGGACCACAGTAGAGGGAGGGACCACACAGTGGAGGGACCACACAGTAGAGGGACCACACAGTAGGGGGACACACAGTAGGGGGACCACACAGTAGAGGGACCACACAGTAGAGGTAGGGACCACACTCAGTAGAGGGAGGGACCACACAGTAGAGGGACCACACAGTAGAGGGACCACATAGCAGAGTTTCATTCACTACATGGATGCGTTTCTGAGAATGTTGCTCAAATTTCCTGACGAACACTGCAGGTGTCTGTATTTCTCGAGTCTGGTTGACGTCAGGATATATTATGAAAGTAAGTGTAGGGTACAGTCACGACACGCAGTATCAGACCAGAATGGAAATCAGTATCATCATCCTCATTTTCTTCGATCAACATAACAAAGGGTCAAATTCTGTGGCCCTTCATGCCCTGATCGCATGATGACCTCAGTTTCGATGTTCTCTTCACGTCTATGCCTGGATTTGATTCCGTCGAGGTCACCAGCATTAGCAAATTCATGGCGACTATCGTTGAACGGATGCAGAGCTCCGGAGGAAGAGATCACTCACGCCAGCTGCGCGACTTGCTAATTATTATCGTCAGTAGGTGGTATCCTGTGTATGCTGGATCAGAACAGGCCACTACTGATCTCCACCGAAGTGACTCGGCAGTAGTGCAGTGTCTCCTACGAAGGGTTGCCTCACGACGACATTTTCTGCTCCCTGTGGATTGCCAGTGCCGGAATGTGGCAGGACGGGCGACTCCCATACACGTCACGCCCTACGTACACGCCTCTCCTCCCCCCCCCCCCCCCCCCCCCCCCTTTTGCATATTCATGTCACATCATGAATCCGTGCTCCACCCCACTCCCCCTAACAGACCTATGTCACGCCCTGCGTATACGATCCCCCCAACCCATTATGCCCGCCCATGTGCACCCACGCTTTCCTCCCTCACCTTCCTTGCGCCCATCCATTCCATGCGCTGCGTCCCCCCCCCCCCCCCCCCCCCCCAATCCATGTCACAGTCTGCATCATCGTCTCTGTTCAACAAGACACCCACCATGTCAAGCCTTTCATCTGCCTCAACAAGACACCCACCATATCGAGCCTTTCATATGCCTCAACAAGACACCACCATATCGAGCCTTTCATCTGCGCCCCCTCTCCGCTATCACTCCCACCATGTCGCACCCTTCAACCGCGCCCACTCTGCTCCAATACGTCCGCTGTGTCACGCTCTTAATCCACGCCACCTCGGTCCAAATACGCCAATCCACATCACGCCCTTCATCCGTGCCCCCTCTGCTCCCAAACGCCCACCCACGTCACACCTTTCATCCGCGCCCACTCAGCTCCTATACGCCCACCCACGTCACGGCCTTCATTTGCGACCCTGTACGCGCAGCATATCCTGCATCCACGTCTCTCGCCCTTTCACACGTCATACCTTTCATTTGCATTTCCTCATCCCCTTCCATGTCACGCCCTGTGTCAGTGCTTTTTCCATCCCCCCCCCCATCCCCCTCGTCCCCCCCCCATCCCCCATGCCCCCCCCCCCCCCCAACCATTTGCCCATCCATGCCACACCTGGCTTCTGCCCACCTGTGATGTCAAACGCCCCCGTCTTTCCCTGCCCAACCATTTCTAATGCTGCTTCTGCTCCGTTCCACCCCCCACCCACCCCACTCCAGTTCACCCACGTATGTCACGTCCTTCATCCGCGCCCCCTCTTCCCCAGTGCACCCACCATGTCACGCCCTTTATCTGCGCCCTGTTGGCCCAATACACCCACCATGTCCACACTACTATCCCCATCATATGAAACCCTTCATCCACCCTGTCTGCCCTACTATCCCCATCATATGAAACCCTTCATCTGTCTCTTCTGTCCTAATACGCCCACGCGAGTCACGTCTTTCATCCGTCCCCTCTGCCAATGCACCCACCCAAGTCACGCCCATCATCTGCGCCCCCTTTTCCCAAGTACGCCCACCTGTGTCACACCCTGCATCGACGCCCGCCCGCCCACCCTCCCCCTTTCCATACACCCATACGTCCGGCTCCGACATGTTCACCTCCTGTTCCCTAACTCTTGTCATGTCATATACCCTCAACCACGTAACGTCTGAAAACTGTTCATCTTGTATGCCTACCCGTATCATGCCCTGCATCTTCCCTATCCTACCCTGATCAATGTCATGCTGCAAAATCCGCACCCCCCTGCACCGATGACCACGTCACACCCTAGAATCAGCCTCCCCTACCCTTTTGCTTCCCCCCACCCCTGTAAGATGCTAATCCCCCCCCCCCCCCCCTCCCCTCCCTGCATAGTCCCATCCATCTTACGCCCTGAAATTGAAGCCCTCCCCCTCCCCCCCGAAATCCGCAGCCCTTCTCCCATCTGTGTGAAGCCTCCATCCCCCCCCCCCCCCCCCTATGTCATGCCCTGTATTTGCACCTCCCCCTCCCCTCTCCCGTTCCCCCACCCATGCCATGCCCCTGCATCCGCGACCGCCATACCATCATCTATGCCATAGACTGTGCTCGCGTCCTCCATAACCGCTACCACGGGGCGACCCCCTCACCTCCATCCATGTGACACCCCACATTCACCACACTGTGCCCATGGCACACCCAGCATCCACGTTCCCCATACCATAACACGTCATACCCTGCATTCGCCCCTCCCCACCCACCCCCCTCCCACGTATACCCATATATGTCGCGCGTAGGTGCCTCTTCTCCTCCCTCCATCTCACATCATGCATCTGCGCTAACCCCCTTCACCCCCCCCCCCCCCCCTACATCCGTCCATGTCACTTCCCGCATACACCTCCTTCCATCATGCTCACCCACGAAATCCACACACACACCCCTCACTCCCTCCCTCACACCCATCTATTTCGAGAGCTGCATCCACCCCCCCCCCCTCCCACCCCCTACACTTCAGTTTGCCCAGCCATGTCATGCCTTGCATATGCGTCTACCCTTCACGCCCACCGTCTACCCTTCACGCCCACCATCTACCCTTCACGCCCACCGTCTACCCTTCACGCCGCCCCCCATGTTACAGCCCCTCTGCTTTAATACACCCACATGACCTATTGCATCCGCGCCCCACTGCTGTAATGTACCCACCATGCCTCCACCTTCATCCGTGCCCCACTGCCCCAATGTACCCACCATGCCTCCACCTTCATCCATGCCCCACTGCCCCAATCTACCCACCATGCCTCCACCTTCATTCGCGCCCCATCTACCCAAGACGCCCACCATGTCATGCTTTTCCTCCACTTCCCCTGGCCCAATAAGACATCCACGGCACGCCCTTCATCTGCTCTCCCTCGGCCCTAGAACGCCCACCATGTCACGTCCTTCGTCCACGCTCTCTCTGCCCCAAACAAGTCCCCTACATCCAGATTTTCATCCGCCCGCCGCTCTCCATCAATACTTCCACCACATAACACATTATATCCGCGTATGCTCTGCCCCACCAAGACATACATGTCTTGCCCCTTCGTCTGCACTGCCTCCGCCTGAATACGACCACCAAGTCAAACCCTTCATCCCACACCCTCCTCCGCCTCAATACGTCCACCATGCCCCTCCTTCCTCCCCATTATTCCCACTCATGTCCATCAATGCCCTCCCCTCCCCCCCCCCCCCCCAACTTTATCCCATATGCCCATCCAGTTTTCACGCTGCATCCACTCCACACTACCCACCTCCAGTTCGCCCACCCATGTCACGCCCTTCATCCGACCCCCTTTTTCCCCAATACGCCCACCGACGTTACACCTTTCCTCAGCATCTCCTCTGCCCTGATATGCCCCACTACATCACGACCTTTATCTGCCCCTTCTTCCCCAACACTCCCAACTACGTCACACTCTTCATCCACCCCTCTGCCTATACGCTCACCGTCACGCTCTTCACCTGCCCCAGTACGCCAACCCACATCACGCCCTTTATCCGGGCCCCCTCTTCCCATGTATGCCCACTCTTGCCACACTCTGCATCGACTCTCCCTGCATGTTCACACGTCAGGCCCTGAAATCTTCACTTCCTGTGCCCTCACCCATGTAATGCCCTGAGGTCTGTGCATCCTGTACCCTCACCCCTGTAATGCCTTCATCCTTCTTGTCCAACCCCAATTTCTGTTGTACTCTGAAATCTGCCCTACCCCCAACCTTCCATACCCAAACCGTGTCATGTCTTCAAGTCAGCTTCCCCTACCATTCCACTACCCCAAGCATGTCAGGTGCTGACCCCCCCCCCACCACCACCTCCCCCCCCCCCCTGCAATCCCTCTTCAAAGCCGCACCCCCACCCCATGTAAAATCCCCAAATCTGCAGTTCCTGTATTCCTCCAGTGTCACACACTGCATCCACTACCCCTGCACCCTCACCAATGTTACGTCCGGCATCCACGCCCCCACCTGTTAGGCCCTGTATTTGCATTTCCCCCTCCCCCTACCCACGCATCCACGACCGCCGTGCATATACCAATATACGCCATATCCGCGTCCTCCATACCCGCCACCATGACACACTCTGCATTCATGACACCGTACACATGGTATTCTCTGCATCTCCCATTCTCCCACCCACCCCCCCACCCCCCCATTGTCATACCCTGCATTCACTTCTCCACCTTCCTCTTCCGCACATGCCCATTTATTTCGCGCCCTGCATGTGCACCTCCCCCCCCTCTCTCCGCCCCCTCCACTCTGCTGTTGGGCCCATATCGTGCATACACGCTCCCTCTCCCTCAATACGCCCACCCATGTTGATTCACGACCCCCACCCCCTCCCTGTTCTTTACGCCCATTCATTTTCATGTGCTGCATCCTTTCCCCTTCCTCCCCCAACGTCCCCCCCCTCCCCCCTCCCCCTCCCCCGCCAGTTCGCCCAGCCATACTATGCAGTACATCTGCGCCCCCTCTACCCAAATACGCCCACCCATGCTAAACCCTGCATTTGTGCTGTCCCAATACGCGCACCTATGTCACGGCCTTCATCCGTGTCCCCTCTGCCCCAATAAGACACCCATGTCACGCCCTCCATTTGCACACCACCCCTCCCCCCCCCCCCCCCATACACCCACCATGTCACGCCCTGCATTCCCCCCCCCCCCCCCACCAGGACACCCATGTTATGCCCTTCATTCCCCCACCCCACCAGGACACCCATGTTATGCCCTTCATTCCCCCACCCCACTCCACCAGGACACCCATGTTATGCCCTTCATTCCCCCACCCCACTCCACCAGGACACCCATGTACGCCCTGCATTCCCCCCCCCACCCCACCAGGACACCCATGTTATGCCCTTCATCCGTGTCCCCAAGGTCCAGTAAAACACCTACGTCACGTCCCTCATTCACCTCCTCTCGCCCAAACATGCCCACAATGTCGCACCTTTCACCCCCGTCCCCACTGCCTCAATACGCCCCACCCACGTCACGCCATTCATCCACGCCCCCCTCTGCCCCAATACGCCAACTATTTCACGCCCTTCAGCCGCGCTCCCTCTGCCTCAATACGCCCCACCTACGTCACGCCCTTCATCCCACACCCCCTCGGTCCCAATACGCCCAGTATCCACGCCATCTCTGCTCCACTATGCCCACCCGTCACATCCTACATCGCCGCTCTTTGTACGCCCTCCCCAATATGCCCTGCTGTGTTTCACCACCCTCTCTTCTCCCACTCATGTCACACGCTGAAATCCGCGCCCCCTATACCTTAACCCATGTCAGGTCCTGAAAACTGTGCCCCCTTGTAAACCCACCCACATCACGCTTTCCCTCCCTGCCCTCCACCTATGTCGCCTCTAAAATCCGCACACATTCAATCCCCTTCGCTCTACCCCCCCCCCCCCCCCCTCAGATTTGGCACGGAAGTCCGCACCCTCCCCTTCTCTACCCCCCCCTCCCCTCCCCCATATTACCATCCATGTCACGCCCTGAATCCTATGCGCCTCACACACACACACACACACACACACACACACCCCTCACCCAAGCCAATGGTTCTGATCTGAACTCCGCGCCTCCTACCATCATTCAAGGTCTGAAATCTGTCCCCACCCATCCCTGCTATATCCGGTATTCGCACTTCCTGTACCCATGTTACATTTTACATCTTTCCTGCCCTTCAGCAACCATCCCCCCCCCCCCCCCCCCCCCCCCCCCTCCCCTGTCAAACCCTGAAACCCGCATTCCCTGTATCCCCACCCTGTATCAGCACCTCCCTGTCACCCCACCCACGTCACGCCCAGCAACCGCGACCACCGTACCCCCCCCCCCCCCCCCCCCACCTCACCCCCATGTCATACGCTGTATTCCCGTCCTTTATACCTGCAATCATGCTGTACGCTGCATCCTCGACCCGTACCCATGACATACCCTGCAGCCGCGCCCCACGTATCCCCACACGTCATACCCGTCTTCGCTTCTCCCCACACCCATCCCCCCTTTAACGTAAATCCATTCCTGTCATGACCAGCATCCGCGTCCAATGTACCCCCACCCATGTGACGCCCTGCATCTGTGCCTCACCGTCCGCCCGCCGACTGAACGAATGAACAACTGAGAGACCAAGTGAACGAATCGATGGCTGAATCATTGACTAAACGAAATGACTGATCGACTGATTGACCGACTGAACGAAGGAAGGACTGCACGATCGACTGAACGAATGAATGAATGACCGACTGAACTAATGACTGACTGAACGACCGACTTAACGAATGAATGAACGATTGATCGATTGACCGATGGAACGAATGAAGGACTGAACGATCGACTGAACGAATGAATGACTGAACGTTCGAGTAAACGAATGAATGACTGAACGACCAACTGACCGAATGAACGACTGAACAACCGACTGACCAAACGAATGAATGACCGACCGACCGACTGAACGAACGAACGACTGACCGAACGAATGACTGAACAACTGACTGATCGAATGACTGACCGACTGAACGAATGAATGACTGAAGGACCGACTCACCGATTCAACGACTGATTGACTGAACGACCGACGACCGAATGAGTAACTGAACCGACTAACAAAATGAATGACTGAACGGCCAACTGACCGAATGAATGACTGAACGATCGATTGTGTCGATGAAAGAATAATCGACTGAACGACCGACTGGACGAATCAATAACGGACCGACTGAACGAATGAATGACTGAACGAGCGACTGAACGAATAAATGACTGAACGACCGGTTGACTGTCTGAACGAAGGTATGGCTGAACGACCGACTGAACGAACGAATGACTGACCGACCGATTGAACGACTGAACAAATGAACGATCAACGGACCGACTGAACAAATGATTGAAACGACTGACTGAACGAATGAATGACTGACCGACTCAACGAATGAATGACTGAAACAACAGACTCACCGAATGAACAAACGATTGACTAAATGACCGACTGAATGACTGAACAATCAATGAACGACCGACTTAACGAATGTATGAACGAACGAATAAATGATTGAACAACCGATTGACCGACTGAACGAATGACTGACTGACTGACTGACTGACCGATTGAACGAATGAATGACTAACCGACAGACGAATCAGTGACTGAACGACCGATTGACCGTCACTACGAATTAGTTACTAAACGACCGACTGAACGAATAAATGCATGATCAATCGACTGAACAACGAATGATTGAATGATCAAGCGACTGACCAGCTGAACGAATGAATGAATGAACGACTGATTGACCGACTGAACGAATGAATAAATTACCGACTGAATGAATCTGTGACTGAGCGCCCAACTGAACGAATTCATGACTGAAACGACCGATGACTATTGAATGAATCACTGAACGATAGACTGACCGACTGAACAAATGAATGGTTGAACGACTGAATGAATGAATAAATGAATGAATGAATGAATGAACGAATGAATGAATGAATGAATGAATGACCGACTCAACGAACGGGTGAATGATCGACTAAAAGAATGAATGGCTAAACGACCGACTTGCTGACTAACAAATGACTGACTGACCGACTAAGCAAATGAATGACCGAACGACCGAATGACCGACTGTACGAATGAATGAACGAACGATCGGCTGGCCGAATGACTATAGCTGAACGGCCGACTGACCGACTAAACGAATGAATGACTGAACGATCGACTGACCGACTGAAAGAAAAAATGACATGACGACCGACTGACCGAATTGAACGACGGACGTATTGAATGTGCGACGGAATGAACGAACGATCGACTGAACGAATAAATGAACGAACAATGGACTGTCCGACTGAACGAATGAATGACTGAGCGAGAGACCGACTGAACGAATGAATGACTGAACGAGCGACCGACTGAACGAATGAATGACTGAACGAGCCACCGACTGACCGACTAAACAACTGTGTGACTAAGCGACCGACTGACCGAATGAATGATTAAATGAGCGGTCGACCGAACAAATGTACGAATGAAACCACTGAACAATGGACTGATGGACTGAATGTCTGCACGATTGATTGACCGACTGAACGAACGAATGACTGAATGAGCGACCGACCGCACAAATTTACGAACGAATGACTGAACGATGTAATAATCGACTAAACGAATGAATGACTGAACGAGCGACCGATCGACCGAATAAACGTACGAAAAAAAGGACAACGAACTAAAAAAAAATGTGCGCAAGAAAAGTAGGAATGAAAGGGAAATTCACACACACACACACACACACACACACACACACACCAAATAAAACAAACAAAAAAAAAAACCAGCGAAAACAGTCACAAACAATGAACCAAGAACATGAACGATTGTAAAACAATCTCGTCTAAAAGATAGCGGGGATGAGCGGGGAGCTGGGGGAGGGGGGGGGGGGGGGGGGGGGGGGGGGGGGGGGGGGGAGAAAAGGAAAACAAACGTGTTGTTGCAACTCTACGTGTCATTGATTTTAATGTAGAACATTTAAACTGGATGTAAAAGCAGAAAACCCGAGAACTTTCCATTGGCAATACTGTGATTACCACTTCACTGGGCTACACACCGCAAAACTCTGCTTACAGGTAATATACATAAATAAATGAAACGAATCAATCGATCAAGAAATGCGGTAGTCAAATGATACAACAATTACTTAATAAATAACTAGATAAATAATACATAATGAAGGAACAAATGACGTTTTCTCTCTCACTCCATCTCTCTCTCTCTCTCTCTCTCTCTCTCTCTCTCTCTCTCTCTATCTATATATATATATATATATATATATATATACATATATATGGTGTACAATAAACTAATAAATTCCAAGGATAAGTACCGAGCACAATTCCAGCAACTTACAGAGCAGCTTGGTGTTGCAATGACTGCAAGAAATATTGAATTATAAACAAAGCTTGCTCTTATGTCTTAGATTGTAGAAATAGGGGGGGGGGGGGGGGGGGGGGGGTAATAAGCCTTCATATCTGCAGTGGTAGATGAT
>JADBJO010020725.1:20000-30837 GCA_016801955.1 Conus betulinus
AACATCATCAGAAGATCGAGGAACTTTGCTCCGAGCTCTACGACAAATACAGCGAAAGAGATCCAAGTATGCTAACAGTTCAGGGTTTATCAGGGTTTTATCAAACGGAGATGACTTTCGAACACTCGGTCGAAGAAGTCGTAGTAGCTGTAAAGTCGCTGAAACAAAGCAAGGCTGCAAGCACTAACAACATCCCTACAGAACACCTGAATATGGCGGGGAAGGCAGTAACAGATACATTAACTGCCATTTGTAACAGAATCTGGCACACCAGCTAGTGGCTGACGCCAAACAGACTCGATCACTAATCGTCCCACTTCCAAAGAGAGGAAATCCTCAACGCTGCCAGAACAACACCAAGATCAGTCAGATCAGCAATGTAAGCAACGTAATGTTCAAGATTATTCTGAATAGATTACAGTTGCAGACAGATACCGCTGCATCTCAGAGGCTGAAGTATCACCGAACAGATCTCCGCCAACAGCATCAGCAAACGCCTGAAGGATTTCTATCATGTCTTCACAGACTTCAAAGAGGATTTCTATCATGACTTCAAAAAGGCTGAAGGATTTCTATCATGTTTTCACAGACTTCAAAGAGGCTTCTGACACAGTCTGTCCAGAAGTGCTAGACGCCTTACGAAGAAATCTGATCGCGGGACAAAGTCAATCAATCAACAACATCCGGCAAAGTGACCAGTGCAGCGTTTCCCAAAGAACGCGACTGATGGGAAGAAACTCCAGGGACAGTCTGACAGCAGCAGCAGCCTTCAGAGAAGACAGAGTCCCAGACGTCAGAGTCGCAGGCTCCCAGACGTCAGCTGTGATTCGTTTCTCTCCAGTACTTTTCAACATAGTCCTGGAATGCGTCATGATGATCCGCTTCAAGATCATGTCCACACAATCAGCACTGCAAGAACTATCTTGAACCTTCGCCTTGCAGATAACTTCGACGGCCTGGCATGAGCAGAACAAGAACTCACTAAGCTTGTGAAAAGCTCTGGCCAAAACAGACACGAGGCATGGTGTGGATATCAACACCGAGAAGACCACGATAATGGCTAGCCACAACACCACGCTTTCAGTATCAATATAACCATGGATAGAAGCTAGGAACTGTTAAACAGTTCCTTTATCTGGAATTTAATTCACCTTGGAACTGTCAAAACAGTCATATATCTGGGGTTTGTTTTCAGCGATGGGGGAATTTAAATCAGATATCATCTAAAGAGCAGCAAAGACACTGTCGATGAATGACACTCTGATGGCCCTAACATGTGCCGACTGAACACTGTGTGGAATGACAATAGCCTCTACTGAAGTACAAATCTGGCCCTTACATGCACGGGTATATTTCATTTTCCTATATACAGAATCGAAACATGGACCCTGGAAGAAAGAACCCAATATAGAAAACGAGGTGTCATTTCAAGATACTGTACACCAGATATTCTGATTATATCCCTGTTGACCCCAGAGCGCCATGCCATCAAACAGTATATCGCGTCATACAAAGATTTGCTGACACCAGCAAAGAAACCAAGTTGGCATTGCCATGAAGATCCAAGGGCCCCGCTAACACAATCACCCAGTGAACTGTTGAAGGACTGAAACCAAGAAGACAAAACAAACAGATCGACAACATTGCAGAATGGATAGGGAAACCGTGTGTAGAGCCCACGGCCTCAGAAGACAAACCGACAGAACTGGGGAATCTGTGTGACAGAAAGACAAACCGTCTTCTGGTGAACAGTTTTCAGTGCGACGACCCAGTGACTTCACACGGACCTAGGAAAAAAGAAGTTGGACATTAGTGGTATCAAGTCAAAAGTATTCTTGCATTTTTGAATGATATTTTTTTTTCATCCGGAACGTGTGTGTGGTTCTAGGATTAAGCCTTCTGTTAACATCTTTTCAATCATTTGGAGACACGGTTTTTAATACGTTATCGGGGTCTCAGAAAATGAAATGTTTACGCTATCTTTCTCAGACTATAAAATGTTAATGTTTTCACCTGTCGTCAGTGCAGTATAATTATTATCACATTTGACCTGTCCGTTTTCTTAGGGAGGCTTGACAGGCGCTGGTGGGCCTGATGAAACAGATGAAGAAAACATTGTATTTCACGTAAAGTTCATTTGTATAATTTCTTGCTGGCTGGAGAGAGACAGCGTTGTGTCTAGCCCTTTTCAGATACTCGTTGTCAGAGTCTAAGAATACTTTCTATGTTTCTGAATTCAAGACAAAAAGACTTCGAATAAAAACGATTAGTTTGGACATCTTGCCTTATTCTGAAAAAGACGGCACACCAGCTTCATGAATGAATTCAATATATTTGTGTGTACCAGACTGCCAACAGCTTGCTCAAATCGCTCTACTGTCTGTTGACTGTATTTTGTTCAACACGCTGTGTAGGATTGATAAACTTCTTGTTCATAAACTCAGTTTTGATCAGATGAAGCTGGTGACTGGTTATGGAGATTTGTTGTTGATGTACCTTGATTCCTTGGTTAAGCACCCATTGCTGTAAAGAAAATTTGATCTTTTCCTTGCTGTCACTATCAAACTGTCAGTATGAAATAGCCAATGTTATCAGTAGTCATGTGAGTATCCGAAACTTATTTTTGTGAATGTTTAAAGTTTTTTCACTTAATACTTGATGTTGTAGCAATGATGTCGGATTTCCCCCGTTAAAATATTGTTATTAGTGTTTCCTCTCCCGAACATGCAAGACCATTTCATTCCATGTACATGTTTAATATCTGTCTCCAGCTGATAAATACTTTGCGCGTTATTTTTATTTCGTTCGTCGTCTTAGATTTACATGTGTCTAGATGGAAATATCGTCTGAACATTACTCCATGTGCATGTCTTTTGATGGTACCTTAGGTAGGTCATAAGGAAATGGAAATGTCTGAACATTACACCGTATGGATGTCTTTTGATGGTACCTTAAGTTGGTCGTAAGTAGGAGAGTAACAAACACAAACACAAGCTATAGACACATTGAAGGACGTGGATATTCTAAAAAGATGAAAACGCTTTGCCGACTCTTACACATTCAGATTCTCTCGATTTAAGAGAAACTGCTGATTCAAAACTTCGCTTATTCTACTTCTTTTCACACTTTATAGTAATTTGTTATTGTAAGCTTTCAATGATAAATGCAACAATGTATTTTTTTAACACGACAGAAAATAGTGAAAGCAAGCTATATGACTGTCACAGTCAATGCCATTAAACATCAAAGCATCAATGAAGAGAGAACAGTAAAACAGAAGAGAAAAGGGTTTAAAGAGAGAGAGAGAGAGAGAGAGAGAGAGAGAGAGAGAGAGAGAGAGAGAGAGAGAGAACACCGCGGCTAACACAAAGTTAGCCGTGTTCCCAGCATTGTGCAAAACAACAAAAAATACAAGAAGAAAATATGGTTAAGCAGTGTTTGGTAAAGTCATCAAAAACCAGTTACAATTCGTCCAAACACAAAAAACACGTTCATTTCAAAAAGTTACATACACATACTCTTTCCCGCCCCCTTTCCTCCACACCTCTCCATCCCCATCTTTTCCCCTGTCCTGTCGCTCCTCCACAAACAATTTCACATGGTTGTACGACAATGCCAATTTATGCGCCCCCCCCCCCCCCCCCCTTCACCGCGTACACACACACACACACACACACACACACACACACACACACACACACCACACACGCACGCACGCACGCACACACACGCACGCACGCACGCACACACACGCACACAATGCTAACGTATACACAAACATACACACGCACGCGCGCACCACACGTGCATTGTGCACGCACGCGCCCGTACACATGTACATACACAACCATGCGCGCGCGCTCACGCAAATATGTATATATACATATTCAACCATGCGTGCGCGCACGCAGGACGTACGCATCACACACACATGCACTCACACACGCGTGCACGCGCGCGCGCGCGTTCCTGTGGCTACTGTAAGGCACAGAGTGTGTTGGGCAGCGCCACCTGCTGTGAACTGGAGTCTCGCAGCATGATTCTGAATTGACTGGACTTCATAAAGTGCAAAAAATGTCGCTAACTTATCTTTTTTTCTTCGACCTAATTACCTTATTAACCGCTTTTCTTTAATCCGCCGGATGTACTAGGACCGTATTTTTTCCAAAGGCTTTTGAAAACGTACGTCTGACATTTTTTTTTAACAACAAATAAAATGCTTACAATACTTTTCCGCAAAAAGAAAGACGTCAAAGGTCTGTAACGTGTATGTAGTATGTTGATTTAGTTTTTGATGACCAAATATAGTATCATCTTTCTCTCAACTTTGATATCGGAAATGAGGCTCGACGATAACTTGTTCTCCGAGAATGCCTTATGCAAATGCCTGTGCTTTGACAAAAGATCTCATGACAGCAATGCCTCCTAATCTAATAGGATACAGTGGAAGTTGATGGTTGTTCCTAATTCTGTTTCATTTTTTCCCACAATGACAGCAATATCTCCTAATTAATAGGATACAGTGGAAGTTGATGGTTGTTCTTAATTCCGTTTCATTTTTTCCCACAATGACAGCAATGCCTCCTAATCTACAGTGGAAGTTGATGGTTGTTCTTAATTCCGTTTCATTTTTCCCCACAATGACAGCAATGCCTCCTAATCTACAGTGGAAGTTGATGGTTTGTTCTTAAGTGGAAGTTGATGGTTGTTCTTAATTCCGTTTCATTTTTCCCACTCGTTGAGTACAGTTTTGGATTCATTTATTTCAGAATGACGAAGATCAGAAATCACTGACTGGAGAAGAACCTGAAAGCACGAATGACTCACTGAGAAGAACGTGAAAATGATGAATAACTGACTGAGAAGAGCGTGAAAATGATGACTGACCGACGAGAGGAGAATGTGAACACAAAGAATGACCGACTGGAGGAGAAAGGGAACACAATGGACTGGAGGAGAAAGTGAACACAATGACTGGAGGAGAAAGTGAACACAATGACTGGAGGAGAAAGTGAACACAATGACTGGAGGAGAAAGGGAACACAATGACCGACTGACGGCACCAGAGCGTCACAATGATGAACGGGGCGTTAAGATATGAGAGAATGATAAGACAAGGGAAAACGATGAATAAATGATGAGCGAGGAGAGAAATATGAAAATGGGATGGAAGAAGCAGGAGAGAATGACGAAAAATAATTCGGACGAGATGATAAGAACGTAAGAACACATCAACGGACGGGATATAAACGGAGCGTAAGAATAGTGAAGGAAGTATGAAAGGAGAAAACGTGAATGATAAATGACAGACAATTATGAATGAGAGGTGGGATGAGATGACATCATATCCATGAGGAAGAGGCGAAGAGGAGAATGTGAAAATGGTGCAGGTGGACAGGACAGCAGCATGAGATTGACCAGAGAGGGATTCAGGAGAGGTACAAAGCGAGACGGCAGCATAAAGTGATAGATTACATCTGAGGTAGACAAGAGACGGGTTCAGAAGAAATCAAAAGCGAGACGGCAGCATAAAGTGGTAGATTACATCTGAGGTAGACAAGAGACGGGTTTCAGAAGAAATCAAAAGCGAGACGGCAGCATAAAGTGATAGATTACATCTGAGATAGACAAGAGAAGGGTTCAGGAGAAATCAAAAGCGAGAGGGCAGCATGAAAGTGATAGTTTATATCAAAATACAAGAGCGTGAGAACGATCCAGCTATGGGGCAAACTGGTGGGAAATGAAACGAGAGAACAATACCCTTTTCGCGAAGTGTTGAGAAGAACAGGTGAGAAGGATGAACAGGGACGGGACAAGTAAAGAGGAAAAGAGGAACGAACGTCAGGGAGATGAACTGCAGAAAAGTAAGACATTGTCAGAATCATCCAGTACGGGAAGAAATTGATGAAGTGATGACGAGAATGATGAATGTTACCCGCAGTGAGGAGAGAGGAAGCGCGAAATAAGACATAATGAACAGACAGGAACGTGCAATTAATGATAATGGACGGGGGAAGAACATGAGATACTTCAGTGATAGACAGGACTGGAAGTAATGAATGACAGACGGGAATAGAAGAATGAGAAGACGTTAACGAAAGGAATGGTCATGAAGAACAAGAACAAGAGAACGGTGACGAAGGAAGGAAGGAAGGAAGGAATATGGATAACAGATGCTATGACCAACAAGAAACAGTAAAGACTATGACTGACAAGAACGAGAATATGCTGAATGATCGACGGGACTGGAGCATAATTTGTTTTAAACGGATTGAGAAAAAAGAGCGGGAGAATGACGAAAGAGAGACAACAGGGGAAGAGAAAAGGAGTGAATAACGGACAGAAGAAAAAAAAGAATGGGGGAAGACAGGAGAAAAGAACGCCATTACATGAAAGGAAGATGGGAGAAGAAGGTGAAAATAATGACAAAGTAATCGGAAACTAACGCGAGAGTGAGGAAAGGCGGTTGGACGAGCAGGCAAGAACTGGAGGGTGGCGCATTTGGCCCCGATTGGAAGACAACAGGCAAACGCCAAATTGATAATAGGATGGACAAAAGGACATGAGATGACAAATGATCGAGATTATCAAAGCGTCAGAATCATGAATGAGGGGTGGAATGAAAAGAGAAAAGTGATATCTAGGAACGGGAGGTAAAAAGAAGAATGTGAGAATAGTAAATGATATATGAAAGGCGACGGAGAGAGTTGTGGATGGGAAAATAACGTGAAAACGGAGGAGGACGGAATAAGAACGGAAAGAAGAGAGGAGTGTGAGACCAATGGATTCATGAACACTGGACAGCGTTGGAATGGTGCAGTGATGGTCAGAACAAATAAAAGGAAACAAGGGGATTATGTCTGTTTACAAACTGAGAAAACGAGGTCAGAACGATGAATGGGAACCTAGGTGACAGAAGGGAGATAAGAGATAACAACATGGGAATCACGGAGTACACGAAAACCGGACATCGTCCCAAGATGAATGGAATGAGAAAGGAACAAGAGAATAGCGAATGCTGGGCGCGATCCGAAAAGAAAACGAGAGACTGACGAATGACAGGCGAAATCAGAGAGGAGAAGGTGGGGCTGGTGAATGACGAACGTGATGAAGAGACTAACGCAGCAATGAATGCCGGAGGAAAGGAAATGTGATAAAGATAAATGTTGGACCTGGGGAAAAGTTGTGAATGATGAACGTCGGACAGGGAAGACGTGAGAATAAAAGCGGTGAGGAGAGGGGGAAAAACGTGAGAATGATGAAGGTTGGACGGGGAAGACGTGAGAATAAAGCGGTAGGACAGCGGGGAAACGTGAGAATGATGAAGGTTGGACGGGGAAGACGTGAGAATAAAGCGGTAGGACAGCGGGGAAACGTGAGAATGATGAAGGTTGGACGGGGAAGACGTGAGAATAAGCGGTAGGGACAGCGGGGAACGTGAGAATGATGAAAGTTGGACGGGAAAAATGAGAAAATACTGAATGTTTTGACCGGGATAAAGGTGAGAATAATGTTTGATTGAGGAAAAGATGAAAATAATAAACGCTGGATGGGGGAAGGGTGAAAATGATGAATTTTTGGACCGAAGCAAGCGTGAGAGAAAGGAATGGTGGATGGTAAAAACGTGAAAAATGGACAATTTTGAAGTGACGAAAACGTGAGATTGATTAACATTGGACGGGGAAACTTGAGAATTATGGATGTAGGACAGGGGGAAACTTGAAAATGATGAGTGTTTGGACTGGGATAGAATGAGGGAAAGATAAACGTTTTGAGTGGGGGGGGGGGGGGGGATATGAGAATGATGAATGTCTGCATAGGGGGAAAACACGAGAGTGTAGAATGTTGAGCAGCCAGGAGGGGAGGGGGGAGAATGAATAATGCTGGACTGTAGGAATACGTATAAATGATGAGAATGGGACTGCAGGAAGAGGTGAGAAGGATGACTCATGGGGTAGGGTTGTACATGCCAATGGTGAATGTTGGACGGGAGTGTGTGTGTGTGTGTGTGTGTGTGTGTGTGTGTGTGTGTGTGTGTGTGTGTGTGACAGAGTAGGAAGGGAGAAGGATGGGGTGGGTGGGCTTAAATACAAATTGAATCGTGGAGAAAAATGAGAATGACCAATGTTGGACTGGGGGAAAAGGTGGAACTAAATGTAGAACTGAGAAACGTGAAAATGGGGATGTTGCACCCGGGGGGGGGGAGATTGATGACTACTGGACTGGAGGGACTGGAGGAGGGGGGGGGGGAGAATGATGACTACTGGACTGGAGGGACTGGAGGGGGGGGGGGGGGGGGGAATGATGACTACTGGACTGGAGGGACTGGAGGAGGGGGGAGAGAATGATGACTACTGGACTGGAGGGACTGGAGGGGGGGGGGGGGGAGAATGATTACTGGACGGACTGGAGGAGGGGGGAAGAATGATGACTACTGGACTGGAGGGACTGGAGGAGAATGGGGGGGGAGAATGGATGACTACTGGACTGGAGGGACTGGAGGAGGGGGGGGAGAATGAGACTACTGGACTGGAGGGACTGGAGGAGGGGGGGGGGGATAGAATGATGACTACTGGACTGGAGGGACTGGAGGAGGGGGGGAGAATGATGACTACTGGACTGGAGGGACTGGAGGAGGGGGGGGGAGAATGATGACTACTGGACTGGAGGAACTGGAGGAGGGGGGGGGGGGGAGATGATGACTACTGGACTGGAGGGACTGGAGGAGGGGGGGAGAATGGTGACTACTGGACTGGAGGACTGGAGAGGGGGGGGGAGAATGATGACTACTGGACTGACTGGAGGCGGGAATGATGACTACTGGACTGGAGGGACTGGAGGAGGGGGGGGGAGAATGGTGACTACTGGACTGGAGGACCTGGAGGAGGGGGGGAGAATGATGACTACTGGACTGGAGGGACTGGAGGAGGCGGGGGAATGGTGACTACTGGACTGGAGGGACTGGAGGAGGGGGGGGAAGAATGATGACTACTGGACTGAGGAGGGGGGAGAATGGTGACTACTGGACTGGAGGGACTGGAGGAGGGGGGGGGAGAATGACTACTGGACTGGAGGACTGGAGGGGGGGAGAATGATTACTGGACTGGAGGGACTGGAGGGGGGGGGGAGAATGATTACTGGACTGGAGGGACTGGAGGGGGGGGGGGAGAATGGTGACTACTGGACTGGAGGGACTGGAGGAGGGGGGGGGGGAGAATGATGACTACTGGACTGGAGGGACTGGAGGAGGGGGGGAGAATGGTGACTACTGGACTGGAGGACTGGAGGGGGGGGGGAGAATGATGGATACTGGACTGGAGGGTTTGGAGGAGGGGGGGGAGAATGATTGACTACTGGACTGGAGGGACTGGAGGAGGGGGGGGGGGAAATGATGACTACTGGACTGGAGGGACTGGAGGAGGGGGGGGGAGAATGATGACTACTGGACTGGAGGGACTGGAGGAGGGGGGGAGAATGGTGATACTACTTGACTGGAGGGACTGGAGGGGGGGAGAATGGTGACTACTGGACTGGACTGGAGGGTTGGGGGAGGATGGGGGGAGAATGGATATGACTGGAGGGGGAGGGACTGGGACTGGAGGGGGGAGGGGGGGGGGAGAAATGGTGACTACTGGACTGGAGGAGGGGACTGGAGGACTGAAGGGGGGGGGGAGAATAGAATGACTACTGGACTGGAGGGACTGGAGGGGGGGGAGAATGATGACTACTGGACTGGAGGGACTGGAGGAGGAGGGGGGGGGGAGAATGGTGACTACTGGACTGGAGGGACTGGAGGAGGGGGGGGGGGATGATGGAATGATGACTACTGGAGGGACTGGGAGAATGAATGACTATGGACTGGAGGACTGGAAGGGGGGGGGGAGATGATACTGGACTGGAGGAGACTGGGGAGGGGGGGGGGAGAACTGACTACTGGACTGGACTGGGGACTGGAGGGAGGGGGGGGAGAATGATTACTGGACTGGAGGGACTGGAGGAGGGGGAGAATGATGACTGTGACTGAGGACTGGAGGGAGGGACTGGAGGGGGGGGAGGGGGGGGGGGAATGATGACTACTGGACTGGAGGGAGGGAGGGGGGGAGAATGTGACTACTGGACTGGAGGGACTGGAGGGGGGGGAGAATGATTGACTACTGGACTGGAGGGACTGGAGGAGTGGGGGAGAGATGAATGACTACTGGACTGGAGGGACTGGAGGAGGAGGGGGGGAGAATGATGACTACTGGACTGGAGGGACTGGACTGGGGGGGGGGGTGGTGGGAGAATGATTACTGACTACTGGACTGGAGGGACTGGAGGAGGGGGGGGGAGAATGATACTACTGGACTGGAGGAGGGGGGGAGACTGGAGGACTGGAGGACTGGGGGGGGGGGGGAAGAATGATGACTACTGGACTGGAGGGACTGAGGGGGGGGAGATGATGACTACTGGACTGGAGGGACTGGAGGAGGGGGGGGAGAATGGTGACTACTGGACTGGAGGGACTGGAGGAGGGGGGGGGAGAATGATGACTACTGGACTGGAGGGACTGGAGGGGGAGGGGGGAGAATGGTGTTACTTACTGGACTGGAGGGACTGGAGGAGGGGGGGAGGGAATGGTGACTACTGGACTGGAGGGACTGGAGGAGGGGGGGAGAAGGAATGGTTGATTACTGGACTGGAGGGGACTGAGGGGGGGAGAATGATGATATGGACTGGAGGGACTGGAGGACAGGGGGGGGGAGAAGAACTATGACTGACTGGACTGGAGGGACTGGAGGGGGGGGGAGAATGATGCCTATACTGGACTGGAGGGACTGTAGGAGGGGAGTGGGAC
>JADBJO010020726.1:0-27500 GCA_016801955.1 Conus betulinus
GGTTTGAAATATCATTCCTATCTTGTGTGATACTGTCCTCGCATGCTGTATCTCTTTAACCTTCATGGGATTATTATATTGTAACGTAGTATGAACCAACCGTGCATAGAGTGGTGTAGTTGTGCTTTTTTCTTTTGTGTTGTAAGTGTTCTGCGTCCGCTACCCTGTCAGGTTTTCGTACCTGCTGCCCTCAGTTCATACGGGCTTCATATTCGGTGATGTGGTTTTGTCTAATGTTGTTTTCGTGACTTGAGTTTAGCTCACTTTGTTTGATACTGGTGATGCTGGCTGTGCTGTGTCATAGGTCAAACACCCATGCTCAATAGAAACCTGAAATCAAAAAAAAATTTTTGTAAATTTTTCATCGAAGCATTGCGCCAGCACCTTTCTGCAAGTTGTTAAACCCCCTTGGCTGTTGTCGCACCATCTCTTGAGGAACGGGACTGTGTTCACGACTTTGCGGACACACGGACGTTTCGTGTGGGAAACTACGGAATAGTACTGAGTGCACACAGCACCCATGATGAACGACTAGCCTTTGTTCTTTACGTGTGATGAAGGATGTTCGTTCTCCTGATCTAGTGCTCATCACAGTGAACGCCCATCTTGAATCGCAGCAGTGACTCCCAGCAGCAGTTACTTCCCATCATCAGTTAACTCCCCTCTTGGACTATCAGCATTAACTCCCCATCTTGGAAAATCTTAGCAGCGCTGGCGGATGAAAACTGAACAAAAACAGTCGTAGGGTCTGTCAGGACTTCCCACATTCGCCTGCATACCGCCATAGGGGTGAATGAACACGATGCACACGCTGCTCAGAATTCAGCTGATTATTTACCTCTTTTTTCGGTGGGACTTCAGCATAGTCACTACCTGAACTGCAGGTGATATTTCAGTGAACAAGACCTCACAGACCTAGTGGATTCGTGTGGCAAGGTGATGGATTGTAGGGGGATTAAGGACGGATACATGCCCGTAAATTCAATTAAAGTGTGCAGTTCTCATGCATTCTTGCGTGTTGAAAGTCAGCGTTTTGGGATTGAATGTACCAATCGTAACAGTACTACTCTTAGCAACGAGTCCCACACTTTTTTAATTGTTGGCATTTTCCCCACCCGTGCAAGATGGCCCAAGACGGGTAGGGAACTTATGGCCTTTTCTCAGACTCACTTGGCACAATGGTATTCTTGGACAGTCTCTCACACTCGGCAAGCAAAGCAGAGAATTCTCCGTCTCGTCTCTTTGATGGCACAATTTGTCTGTCTGCTGTGACTCTGAGATCTGGAAAGTTGACAGTGCATAATGCTGTAACAGACTCCGCAAGAAACCAGTTTTTTTCAGCTTCCTCATGCGCTTCGCTGCTTCATTGCCAAAACTGTCCGTCGTCGCAGAAGTAAGATATGCTACAACTGACTGTGAAACTTCCCGCTTGCCTGCAATGTTACTCTAATCAAATCTATGCCATAGAAGGTTGCAAATGGTTATGAAAAAAAGAGAAGAAAGGTTGAGCTGAAATCCTGGAGTCATATGATGTGCGTTTAGATAGTGATTTTTGATAACAATAGTAGTCCTGATGTTGGCTTCAGCCTTGGTGGTTAAAGTCTCACCCAAGGACTTGGATGTGCGGGGGTGGAGGTTGTTGGAGGCAGGATGCAAGTGTATACAGAAGAGAGTGGGAAGGGCATGTGACTGTGGTGGGTTTGGAGTCGATTTGGATTCTACCAGATATAACCTCCAAAGGAGAGATCTCTGGTCTGGTTGTCTCAGCAGGAAGCAAGGTGAAAGTGATTTCTCCACTAGGGCTTTGAATGTATGACGGTGACATGGCCACCACGATCATCATCCGACTCATCAAGTCATGGCTGAACAAGTGATTTTAGAGCGGTTCTTTCCAACCAACCCATTTATGGCACTTTGAGGAAAAATCTAGCAACTGATGAATTTTGTCTTGCAGCGAGACTGGTACCTTGGTTTGCATTAAACAGTGAAAAAGTAAGTTTTTAAAAGAAACTTATATCCTCTCTGCAGAGGAAGGCAAACATAATGCTGGAAATATTCTCAGCAATGTCCATGGAAACCATACTTCCTTTGCAAATGGGGTAGGATTCTTGTAACATGAAGTGGGCCTTCTGGCGGGGAGTGCTTAAATACCTACCTGTCTAGCCACAGTACAAGAGACTGCCCACCTCTCTCCTTCAACTGCTGTTACCTCCCCCTTCCTGCAATATAGTCCCAGACTCTTTGGCGCACGGTAAATCATGGTGACATCATAGTGTTCTCGGTGCCATATAGATGGCATCTAGTGCAGGATGTTAAGCACTTGTTGATTCAAGTTGCGGTAACCTTTATCTGAAATTGGAGAAGACACAAAATAATGCCTTTTGAAGCACCAATGGTCGTCAACCCTGTTCATGTTGTAGCCATTCCGTCCGTGGCGTGTACTCATAATGTTGCATATGTGTTTGGGTGTTTAGTTCTTGGACCTCTATGTGCCTTGACATAGTAAATTTATCACCAGTTGACAATACTAATCTTTTGGTTTATGACGATGATACTGTGTGAGGGTGCATCAGTATTAGGATTTTGTATGGGCGTTTCATTCTTTAGGGATGTGGTATGAGGTTATAAAGAACTTATTTTCCTCCAGTTTTTGAGAAGTGGTTGGCATAGATAAGGGTGTCGCGAGAGGGAAGGACTGTGACAGACCCGCTGGAACATCCTGTTGTTAAGCCTAGACTATGATTGGATGATGATGAGTATCCATGGGATGAGCATCAATAATTGATGTTTTAGTCACAATGATGATCAGTTATGATATGCGTGTAATCACTGTGAATGTCATTTGTAGGAAGAGGTAGTGAGCTAGGGACATTGGTGGGACCGGGTGGAGGGCAACTCCACTCCCAGTTAGCCCGACGCGCACCCCTGCCTGGAAAAGCTCCGCTCGGAGGTCACCCGCTCAACTGGGAACGCGGTGAAGGTGCGATGTCGCTGTGTAAAAAAAAAAAAAAAACATTCGTTCCACATCTTCTGTGTCGCACACTGTCTGCAGGAGAGAGTCAGGGTTTAGGTCTGCAGATCTTGCCTGGACGGACTGGCTTGGTTACTCCGTGTGACCACATTTTTGGGGGAGCATAGTAAACATCTTAAACGTTTCACACGTTGTGCACACCTGCCTGACTTGGGGGGGGAGAGAGACGAGAGGGTACTCTGCCTTTCAATCAAGATTACTGGGAATCACTTTTCGCCGAGCAGTCCTTTGGTTGTTTGCATGCGCCCTGTCCAGCCTAGCTTACTCAGTTGTAAATGGAGTACATCCCTGTCAAACCTTTCCCGTTCGCTTTGCTAAGCCCAGAAACATGGCTGCTGGAATTTTTGATATCATCTAGCTTGAAAACATTCTGGCAAGTAGACTCTGCCTGCGTACCGAACATTTCGCCCTTTGCCTCTTACCTCTCACCTGTGGCTGTGTGGTGGTGGCTGGCGGCCCATAATCACGAGCGTGATACTTTTTTTGAAAAAAAGGATTTTGCATTGCACATGCCATAGCTGAGCCGGGATTGGTTGGGGGGATAGGAGGTTGCAGGAAAGCGGGGGACGCCCTTGCATTGCAATTCTCTGGATTGGGTCGGTTGTGCAGCGCTTTGTGATTTTTGGGTTTTGCGTATAATTGTTTTTGCGATATGGACATAATGTAATGTTAAAGTGTTGGGCACCCATTAAGGGTGTGGTTTGTCTTTGCACCAATAGTGTTGTGTGGGGTGTGGTGTGTGTGTGTGTGCTGTCATATAACCTATTTTACGGAACCATGTCTTAGTCTGGTATCATGAGGTTGATTTTGTGGGTTACATGTGAAAACTGAGAGGGTATGTTCAATTTCTTCTTCGTTTACTGTCTCTGTTGTCTTCTCTCCGGTGTCGTGCCCTCAGGTTTTTCTCGTTCTATCTTTTCACACGTGTGTTATATTCTTTGCAAGAATGATGAACAGTATACATGTTCGATACCAAAGTGGGTGTTGTATATAATTTGGTACATTTTGTAATTCGTGAGTTGCTTGTGTTAAGAGTGTGGCTACAAAAACCCTCACACAAAGCAGTAAGCGTGACTGTACGTACACAGCCGCAAAACATTATTATTGTTACTATTATTATTGTTATTTATAATATATTGCTTATTATTGTTATCCATTATGATTATTATGATTATAGTTATCATCTCATTATCATCTCGACGTTTTCTGTATTAAATACTTTCAATTGATAGTTTTGCAGGTCTATGCTAGGACATACTTGCATGTGGAGAAAAGACGCTGACGAAGTACCGTATTGCTAGTTGTACAACACACACCACACACACGGCACGACACGCAACATACACACACACCATACAACATGTCCACACACCAGCACACACACAACACACACCATGCAACAGTGCTGCCGTTTGGTTGATATGGCCTGTATAAATCTAAATGGCAATTCTTGAAACAATCCTCATGAATACTTGCAATTACCACATACAATCAATGAAAAAAAAAAACAGGTGACGGCACATTATTTGGTTGTTTATGTAGTCTCGTGTTTCATCCTCGCGGCCCTCCTTGTCCCCTAGCAACAGCCCACATCATTCATTACACCCCATCTCCTCCACAGCCACATACCGGGTCCCGTTCTTGTTCCCGATATAGCAGTACACAGGGACGTCAGCCGATCAGGGCGTGGAGGAAACCCGCCAGAGGAGACACTCAATGAGAAAAAAGGAGTTCCTGATGACGTCAGGGTGAATGTGTTGCCTGTAACCTTATTGTTATTCTTCCAGTACTGGGGTCGAGCTGCTTTTCATGGTTTTATGACATCTCTAACTTTTTCCAGTCTAGCGTCCACATTCACAGATAGCGAAATGTGTGGAGTGGCATTGTGATAGCAAAAAAAAACCGGGGAAAAGAGAGAAACAAACAAACAAACAAAAAGCTGTTTGAGAGAGCAGGAGTGTTCCTCAAACAGTTATGGCCACAGAGCCCAAACATGCAAGGGATCGGGCAGGAAGAGGATGAGGAGTGCTCATGGGAGCTGCCTTAAGTGCTGCCCTGTGTATCAGAGGGGTCATGGCCTTGCTGTCCTCAGAGATACACATAGCTTTGAAAATCTGTTCAGTTATGTGGAAAGAAATAGACCTATTCTTTTTTTGCTTTTATTTTATTTATTGGGGGGTGGGGGGTGGGGGTGGTTATGTGGAAAATGGATCTGATGATATAGATGCGTTTTGGCTATGAAATGATGGCTAGAGACCAATGTGCTTGCAGTGACCACTGTTAAGGGGCCAGTATGGCTAAAGTCCAGTGTGATGTCAGTGAACAATGTGAAGGCCGTATGGCTTAAGTCCAGGGTGAATGGTCAGTGAACAAATTACATGTGGAGGCTCAATACCCGTGTGCATGTTTGCTAGAGGAGTGTTTGTGTTGAGCAGTGCCACAGCCATGGTGATTGTAGTGCAGGTTGTGAAGGAGGAACAGGGAAGAGTGTGCAGACTAGTCTCTTACTGAAATGGGAATCTAGCTGTTTTTATAAAGTTGAAAAATAAGGTCACTGACTTTTTTGCCTTGAGTGCGGTCTCCTGACAGCCCATTTTAAATTGATCACAAAAAAAAAATGGTGTACATTATATCCATGAGGGATGTGTGAAACATCCAGTTTAAGATCTGAAAGAAAAACAACTCATGAAATTAACACTACATAACTACAGCCATTTTCTATTCGGAATGCCTGTATTAAAAAAAACCAAAACATTCTGTTCTCATAAACACATCATTATTGCAGTATGTGAAAGATGTACTTCCACACTGTAGGATCAGGGATGAACAATTCACCGAATTCTTGTTCATGTGTGTGTGTTGTTTGTGATTCGCCATACACCCAGTTGCCAACGTTGAGTTTGGCAGACAATTTGTTTTCTGTTTCTTTAGTTGATCATGCTCAGGATGCTGTGAATATACGTTTATCTGCTGTTATACCAACAGTTACACATGCTTTCTTTTCATGAGGTTCCTGGCAGTATCTTGATTGTAAGTACAGCAGCGCTAAGTGAACACCTGACTTTGTCGCATCCACAGACTTCTGTGTGTCTCTATCTAAAGATGGGCGAAAATGACTTTCAGTATTCAAGAAATCAACATTCAGATGCTGCTTAACTTTATAAGCCATGAACAAGACAGAAGTGTCTCTGTCCCTTATTCTGTGCCAAGTGTCTGTCCTTGTTCTGTGCCAAGTGTCTCTGTCCTTATTCTGTGCCAAGTGTCTGTCCTTGTTCTGTGCCAAGTGTCTCTGTCCTTATTCTGTGCCAAGTGTCTGTCCTTGTTCTGGTGCCAAGTGTCTCTGTCCTTAGTCTGTGCCAGTGTCTGTCCTTGTTCTGTGCCAAGTGTCTGTCCTTGTTCTGTGCCATGACCCCCTCTGTCCTTGTTCTGTGCCAAGTGTCTCTGTCCTTATTCTGTGCCCAAGTGTATGTCCTTGTTCTGTGCCAAGTGTCTCTGTCCTTGTTCTGTGCCCAAGTGTCTCTGTCCTTGTTTCTGTGCCAAGTGTAGGTCCTTGTTCTGTGCCAAGTGTCTGTCCTTGATCTGTGCCAATGTCTTGTCTTGTTCTGTGCCAAGTGTCTGTCCTTGTTCTGTGCCAAGTGTCTCTGTCCTTGTTCTGTGCCAAGTGTCTGTCCTTGTTCTGTTTAAGGTCATTTTACCTTCACAGATCCAAAGAATTTTCATGTCCTAAGAATCAAAAAGAGGGTTTACTCCAAATGCGACCTTTTTTTTTCTTTCTTTTTTTTTGAAACCTGACGGGCAGAGAAAATGGTTAAGATTGATCTTCCTGGTAGTGAACAAGGAAGTGGCAGTTCCTCACCAGAATAACTGTCGTTCAAAGTTCCTCTGTACCTGGTCCCCTTGAGTGATGCTGCTGCAGTGCAGGGAGCTGGGGGCTGTGAAAAGAAACGAATGACAGCCATGAACTGAAACCACGTGCTAATTTCATCACATGTACACTGTTGAAGCTCTAGCATGGACAGAAAACGCTCCTGTACTGTAGCAGTACTGCCATGTTTTCGAACCATTTGAAAACTGACTTTGGGTTCGCTTTGATCACCCTTTTTCTCAGCCGTGTGTTGTTCCTAATGAATCATGAGAATCCATTCCTCAATCTGGTGTCTTGATCGACAAGCCTTACCCAGGGTGAAGTCAAGAGCAAGAGGAATCAGAGGAGGAATCAAACTTCAGTGTCAGTAAGGCCTCGGGGTCTTGAGTTCCTACTCTTGACCATGATCCAGGTAAGGTCCACATGTCAGACTCCCGGCAACATGGTTGGCAAAAACTCAAAATAGAAACCAAAAAGCTGTTTAAAGTTACTGGACCTTTTGCACATTTTGTCCTCAAGAGTGAGTACATGCAGGTTTGAATGTGGTTTGGATGTGGATGCCACCTCTAGTGCTAACAGGCCCAGTGGTCTGTTCCAGTGTTGACTTCTGCAAGCACTTAAGTTGTCAATCATTTGGGCACACGGTTTGTGATTATCCCACCTATCTGTCTCATCCTCGTTGTTCAAGGTGAGGCCGTCAGCTGACCACTTGTGTTTTTCTGTCATGGGACTTTCTTGCACAGGGACACCTCACAAAGATCCTCTGAGTAAAGATTCCATTTCAAGACTTAGTTTTTTGTTAAAATGTTGTTTTTCTCTTTTTCTATATTAGTTATATCTTACAGCTAGAGTCCACCTTTAAAAAAACACCCAGGTTAAAAACCACATGTGGGGAGGTCATCATTTGAAAAGTGCCAAGTTGCGCTGTAGTAAGAAAGGTGTTGCCAGAATCAGCATAGAACAAACTGTTCACAGTGCAGGGAACAGCGTAGAAGATTGTTTTGGGTTGTCAGTCCCCCAATGCAGTTAGAGAATGGGCCATGCTGCATGTGCCAGTTGTAGTGGTTGAACCTTATAAACCAGATTTTGCACCTTTCTGTTCGTTCCTTGTTCCTTTTTTTCTAATGTTGAAAGATTTGTTTCTTTCACTTATGGACTTTTTTTTTTTCTGGTATCTTTTTGAAGACTTCAACATTGCTGGCGTCTTTGGTGAACCACCAGCCAGTGATGTTGCCATCAGACTGTGCTAGCTCCTTCAGTGTACAGTTGGCACTGGCCTGTGCTTGCAGTGCTAGGATGCAAGGACATACACATTAATGAAGACCAGATAGACCACATGTAGACAGTGAAGATAATATAGACCACATGTAGACACTGAAGATAAGATAGACCACATGTAGACACTGAAGATAAGATAGGCCGCATGTAGACACTGAAGATAAGATAGACCACATGTAACAGTGAAGAGATAGACCTTAATAGACCACATGATAAGATAGACCACATGTGGACAGTGAAGATAAGGTAGACCACAATGTAGACCACATGTAGACAGTGAAGAGATAGAGAAGACAGTGACCACCATGTACCATGTGTAGACCACATGTAGACAGTGAAGATAAGAAGACCACATAGACCACATGTAGACAGATAGAAAATAAATAGACCACATGTAGACAGTGGAGATAAGATAGACCACATGTAGACAGTGAAGATAAGATAGACTACGTGTAGACCACATGAGACAGTGAAGATAAGATAGACCACATGTAGACAGTGAAGATAAGATAGACCACATTTAGACATTGAAGACAAGATAGACCACCACATGTGGACAGTGAAGATCAGATAGACCACGTGTAGACCACAAGTAGACAGTGAAGATAGATAGACCACATGTAGACAGTGAAGATAAGATAGACCACATGTAGACAGTGAAGATAAGATGGACACGTGTAGACAGTGAAGATAAGATAGACCACATGTAGACAGTTGAAGATAGATAGACCACGTGTAGACAGTGAAGATAAGATAGACAACATGTAGACAGTGAGATAAGATAGACCACGTGTAGACCACATGTAGACAGTGAAGATAAGATAGACCACATGTGGATAGTGAAGATAAGTAGACCACATGTAGACAGTGAAGATAAGATAGACCAAATGTAGACATTGAAGATAACATAGACCACATGTAGACAGTGAAGATAAGATAGACAACATGTAACAGTGAAGATAAAATAGCAACCACGTGTAGACAGCAAAGATATATTAGAACACATGTACACAGTGAAGATAAATATAACATGTGTAGACAGTGAAGATAAAAACCATGTGTTAGACAGTAAGGTTAGATACAACAATATATACAGTGAAGATAAGATAGACCACATGTTGGACAGTGAATGTAAGATAGACCACATGTATGCAGTGAAGATAACATAGACCACATGTGGACAGGAGAGACCACATGTTGACAGTGTACAGTGTAAGGTAAGATCGCACATGTAGACCAGTGAAGATAAGATAGACCACATGTGGACAGTGAAGAAAAGATAGACCGCAGTCGACAGTGAAGATAAGATAGACCCACATGTAGACACCACATGCGGACAATGAAGATAATAAGACCACATGTAGACAGTGACGATTTTTTTTTTTTTTTTTTTTTTTTTTTTTTTTTTTTTTTTTTTTTTTTTTTTTTTTTTTTTTTTTTTTTTTTTTTTCTTTTTTTTTTTTTTTTTTTTTTTTTTTTTTTTTTTTTTTTTTAAGATAGACCCTGTGTAGACCGCATGTAGACAGTGAAGATAAGATAGTACCACATGTAGACCACATGCGGACAATGAAGATAAGATAGACCCACATGCAGACAGTGAAGATAAGATAGACCATGTGTAGACCACATGTAGACAGTGAAGATAAGATAGGACCACATGTAGACAGTTAAGATAAGATAGACCCACGTGTAGACCCACATTCAGACAGTGAAGATAAGATAGACCACATGTTTGACAGTGAAGATACAGTAGACCATGTGTAGACCACATGTGGGACAGTGAAGATAAGATAGACCATGGTGTAGGACCACATTGAACAGTGAAGATAAGCTTAATAGACCACATGTAGACAGTGAAGATAAGATAGACCACATGTGGACAGTGAAGATAAGATAGACCACGTGTAGACCACATGTAGACAGTGAAGATAAGATAGACCACATGTAGACAGTGAAGACGAGATAGACCACATGTACGACAGTGAAGATAAGATTGACCACATGTAGACCGTGAAGATAAGATAGACCACATGTAGACAGCGAAGATAAGATAGACCACATGTAGACAGTGAAGATAGGATAGACCACGTGTAGACCACATGTAGACAGTGAAGACAAGATAGACCACATGTAGACAGTGAAGATAAGATAGACCACGTGTAGACCACATGTGGACAGTGAAGATAAGATAGACCACATGTGGACAGTGAAGATAAGATAGACCACATGTAGACAGTGAAGATAAGATAGACCACATGTTGATAGTGAAGATAAGTTTGACCACATGTGGACAGTGAAGATAAGATAGACAAGTGTAGACCACATGTAGACAGCGAAGATAAGATAGACCACATGTAGACAGTGAAGATAAGATAGACCACATGTAGACAGTGAAGATAAGATAGACCATGTAGTAGACAGTGTGCACAGTGTGTTTTGTTACAAACGTTAAGGGTTTAATGCTCACAGGATATATTCAAAATCGTGTGTTGCAAGTGTTTTTTTTTTCAGCTACCAAGTTTATATTATTTTTTTTTCCCCTAGGAATAGTCTAGTTTTTTATATTTCAGTGCCTAAGCTCTTAAACTAACATTTTTGGTCATTGCTCGTGAATTTTTTTTCAGTCTCATATATTTTTAAAAGGCGAACAGTGGTTGTGTATTATTAATTGTATTTTGTTGTTGGTAGAAAAAACAGGAGCATGAGCCGGGTTGCTTGTGTATTCACGTCTACCTGTTTGGAAGTTTTGTAAAACATTAACCTTTTTTCTTTTAATTTTTTGTCCTTTTAATCACCACACATGTCGGTTTTTTAAACGGACTTTGTTTTTAATGTGCACTTCAGAGACTCAGAGGATATGGGGTTAATTTTGATCCAACTTTGACGGTGCATGGGTTGGGAAAATGTTTTTGAATGTGCAATATTGTGTGGCTTTCGCATTTTTGCCTCCAAGATTTCGAAAAAGAATGTTTTATGCAAGTGCGCAGGATATGTAGCCCAGCTGAAAAAAAAGGAAGTATATAGGGCTTAGATGCATTGTTATAGATGTTTTATGTGCCCGTAATATTATAGGTACATATCTCAATGTTTTTAAACCAGCACATTGAAATATACAACATAAAGATAAGTTTGTTGGGTTTTTATTTGATATTTTTGGGTACCTGTGATATTGTAGACATATATCTCTGTGCTAAAAGCCAGCACATACTAAATTCTCCCAATATCTGCAAGCAGCCACTGATATTCAGTATTGGAGTGATACTATTTATCAAAGCCATTGAAATATGAATGCCCTGTTTTTTTTTTTAGGTTGTTTGTACTTCACTGATATGCTTAGCATAATGTGTGTTGCTGTGTAAGTGAATCAGTCAGTTGAAGCTCCACTCTTCTGGGTGCATTTAATGTGGTGCGGCGATGGCTGTTATACCAGTGAAACTCCAAGAACAAATGATCTGACACAATCAGGTCCTGTTGGACTGCAGTAGATAATCCAGATTTCGCATTTTGTTGTTGTTTTTTAACGCTGTGTGTAGCAATGGAAACAGCTGCTGCCATGGAGCAGTTTGGTGGACTAGTCCAATTTCCTGCACTTGGCACTGAATGATTGGAAATATGTGATGCATGGGTAACCTGCAGCTGGCCTAAATGAAGCTGGACCTCATGGCCATTTGGAACATGGATGGCTGTAGGGTTTTGTTCCAAGGGGCAGGTAGATGGCAGGAGCACTGCTGCAGGGCAGTGTGACTGGACCCAGAAGAGTGGGGCTTTCTCTGCAGCAGGCAGACAGTGAGGCCAGGCAGAGTGGTAAGTCAGCCTTGTGCTACGTATTTGCTTTCCTTAGTCGACGGCAGCCACCACGGAGACTCGACTAAGGACGCTGGAAGAGGAAGCCACTCACCTGCGTAGCAACCTGAAAAGTTTCCGAGCAACTGGGTGGAAGAGTAAAGGACAGGTACATGTGTACCCTGGCATATCTTTGGTGCACTCTGTACTCACAGGAACAGCATGTACTCTTTGTAGTGTGACTGTACGTTACTGTCTGTTGACACTCCACTTTCCTGATTCACCCCTTGTCTGTCACGGTAACGCAAAAAAACAAAATGCCTTTCCCCTGTCAAAAGTATTTAAGGATAACCTGTACTTTGCTAATTAAGTTAACCACAAACAAGGTACATGTTTGCCTGTAAAGAATGAGAGGTTTGTGTCACACAAGAGTGACAAAATTTTCTTTGAATAAGCATGCAGTCTGGCATTTCTGCGTGATATATTGTTGTCCACTGAAGATTTTGAGACTGTTTTGCATGTTTACATTTTATAACGTGTTTGGATCTGTCAGAAACACATTTTGTGCTGTTGTGCATGTTTACATTTTATAACGTGTTTGGATCTGTCAGAAATGTATTTTGTGCTGTTTTGCGTCATGAGCCACATGATTTCCTCGCATGAAACTCAGAGACAGAATACATGTTGAACATGAAAAATTTCATATTTCTGGTGAATCAGTTCCAAGACCTCAGGGAGCCAGGTAGAAGGCTGAAAGACGTAAGGACCAAAAGACCAGGCGACTGGACCTCACTGGTAGTTAAAGTTGTACACCAGTTGGGATTCTAGTGCAAGTCCTCAGACCGTGTATTCTGCTATGGTACAGATAGTTAAAGTTGTACACCAGTTGAGATTCTAGTGCAAGTCCTCAAACTGTGTATTTTGCTATGGTACAGATAGTTAAAGTTGTACACCAGTTGAGATTCTAGTGCAAGTCCTCAAACTGTGTATTTTGCTATGGTACAGATAGTTAAAGTTGTACACCAGTTGAGATTCTAGTGCAAGTCCTCAAACTGTGTATTTTGCTATGGTACAGATAGTTAAAGTTGTACACCAGTTGAGATTCTAGTGCAAGTCCTCAAACTGTGTATTTTGCTATGGTACAGATAGTTAAAGTTGTACACCCAGTTGGGATTCTCAAACCATGCATTTTGCTGTGGATATTTTCACAGCATGCCTCGCCATTAAAAAAACATCAAAAGTAATCTTTGCTCTAAATTTGTCATGCTTGTGTTGAAAGCCTGTTTCAGCTTGAAAGGCTGTGTGGAGTGGTAGACGTTGTGTTGAAAAATGAGACAAACCATGTGGAGGAAGTGGAGGGAATGGAAGGAGGGAGGGGGAGGAGAGGGGCAGGGTTTTTTTTTTTCAAAAGTCTGCTTGAAATGATGTGTGACATCATACACCTTGTAAGTTCAAAATTTAGATCGCCCATGTGATTGGAAGGAGAGAGAGATGGGTGGGGGTGGTGTTTTCTTCCTTCTGAATCTCCTGTCCTCTCCTGATCAGAGTCATGGTCTGGACGTCTGAAGGTAGATCACTGGCAGGAGAAGAATAGTCTGTAGTGGTCTGTAAGTCTGCAGCTAGTGGACTTCAAGAGATACATAACATTTATGGATTGAACGAGATTGTCTTGTGAATAGTAAAAGTATGGGAAATAAGCTTATCCCATGGTGGAGTTTCCTTCTATAATTGTTTGCAACAGAATTTAGAAAAAAATGATGTCAAAATAAAAGCATGTTAAGTGCTAGACAAAAGGTATCTTTTTGTTGTTGCATGATATTTTTATAACCATGGATTGATGGGATTGTTTTTGTTTATGTTGCTGAAAAATCTCTCTGATGTCATCTGTTATTCTTTAGGTGTTGACTGGACTTGTGTGTGTGTGTGTGTGTGTGTGTGTGTGTTGCTTAGAAATGTCTCTGATGTTATCCATTGTTTCTCACATCTTCTGCAGTGGGGTCACAGTGGGGTTTCTTTGGATCCAACGGAAATGTGGCAGAGGGGAGGGAAGGAATAAGATGTCATGTTGAGCACATGTTCCATTGTTGTGGGTTGAAATGATTCCAGAGAGTGTTAAAGAAGCTGTCTCAGTTGCCCGTCTTTAGCTCATACAAAGATTGTGTAGGTTGAAATGATTCCAGAGAGTGTTGAAGAAGCTGTCTCAGCTGCCCGTCTTTAACTCATACAAAGATTGTTGTAGGTTGAAATGATTCCAGAGAGTGTTGAAGAAGCTGTCTCAGTTGCCCGTCTTTAACTCATACAAAGAAGAGTGGATGCATGTTATGAGAAAGTGACCTGCGTTCGACCAATAGAAATTAGTACCACATTGAAATAGAAAGTCGCACCCTTTCCAGCTATTGACTAAGATTAGAGCTGATGCACATGTATTCTGGCTTTTGACAGATAAATGTTATTGCTGTGTAGGCATAGAAATTATCAGAAAGTTACAAAAGCAATAGTCCTCCAAAGGGAAAAAACAATATAGAAAATCACAATGCCACTCTTGTAATTTTTGGCCACGTGGCCTTTTTCAAGAGAAAAAAACAAAAGCAATCCAACTACTTGATGTCCATCTTTGGCAACTGGTCAGAGCAAAGAATTGACGTCATAAATATATTAGGCAAGTTTTGACATCATAATATGTGATGTCATCAACAAGGGAGAACAAAAAAAAAAAAGGGGGGGGGGGGGGGGGGGGGGGGGGGGCGAGGGGGGCAAGTTGTGTGTGTGTGGTTATACTGTAACCAATGTACTTCAAAAACATAACAATACGCTCCATAAACTCACAATGAAAATGAACCCATAGAATAATGTGACCATAGTCCTGTCTGTGACTGTGCATGGCATTCAAGAACTGTCATCTGAAAAAAAAATATATAAATTTTTCTGCAAATCATCAATGTTGTTCATAGGTAAATCTGGATAGGGTTGTTACAAATTTGTCTTAACATAACATCCATTTGGCAACCTTGTGTCTAATGGCCTTATCCATTTTTCTTCAGTAATAAGTCTGAAGCTTTTGCTTTCACTGTAAGTTTTTGCCAACACTGCAACCAGCAAGGTCACACAGGTCTGTAAGCAGGCATCGGGATAGAAACTTGTGTGATACGTTGGTTCACCAGAAAACTGAAAGAGCAGTGAAGGGGAAAGCAGAAAACTTGTGATTGTGACACCTGTTCTTCACTTGTAACTTCAACAGCGTTGGTCACAAAGTAGAAATCTTCACACAATGTTATGAGTAATGTGACATGTGCAGATAGAAATTTGATATATGCTCTGTTGTGTAAATGGTGTGATAAGACAGTTTATGTTGGTGAAACCGGACGCTCATTGAAAGAAAGAATAGCGGAACACAGATGTGACATCAAGTTCCAAAGAGAAAAGCCAATAATGCGACATTTCCTTCATCATTCAGTGGAAGACCTTGCTGTTGCAGTGTTGGCAAAAACTTTCGGTGAAAGCAAAAGCTTCAGACACTGTAACATGCAAATGATGAAAAAAAGAGAAAAGGAAAAAAAAAAAAGAAAAACAGAAATACTGAACAGAGAAGTACATGGCCACAATATTTGGTGGTCTATATGTATCTATAGCTCTTCAAAATTTTCCTCTTTTTTGGCGTTTTTTTTAAATGTACTTTTGTTGGATTTTTTAATGGTTAAAAAGTATTTCGAGGTAAGAGGGAAAGCATAATAAGTATGCCTAGTCTAACAGGGAAATCCCCTGAAAAGAACGTGTGAGAAAATAGGATGAGACTGGAACCTTTTCTCATTATAATTTGTGGATGGCATCTTTCAAAAGCAAGCTTTACCCTCACAGTAATTTTTTTTTTTCAAAATACAGCCACTGGCAGATAGATGAATGATTTTAAGATAGTTTTCAATCCAGCCCTCAACTTGGCTAACCGGAGCCCTTCATGATCATTTTAGATGCTAGCGGAAGAGTTTTGGTGCTCTGTTAAAATACAGAACTGTGAATTACAAGTGGTTTGTTCAGAGGGTCATTCAACTGGTATTAACACAAACACACACTCGCGTGCGTGCACGCGCATGCACACACACACACACACACACACCACACACACACACACACACACACACACAAAAGAAAGACTCCTTTTGCTCTGTGATTAATAAGTTACATTGTCACATGCACTCACACATGCACGCACACACGCAAGCATGCACGCGCTCAAACACACACATGTGCATGCGTGCGCGAGCGCTCGCACACACACACACACACACACACACACACACACACACACACACACCAGAGAGAGAGAGAGAGAGAGCAATCAGTGTGATGATTAGTAGTGACTCAGTGATGCATGTTTGCACATTCCCATTTCAGTTGTAAGCGGTCTACTAAACTATTTTATATGAGCAGCCTGACTCACAATTTTGTAAGCTGGTACTAAGACAAAAATATCATTTTACTCCAAGTAGGTAAGGTGTTTGTAAAGATAATCCTGCTTAGTGTTTAATTCATGATGCATCTGTTAGGGAATGCAGACTGTGCAGGTTAATTCTATTGTTATAACTGCTACAGAAGTGGTGTTGTGATTAATAAGACTACCGCTACATTTCTGTGTTTTTTTTCTGTGTTTGACAATGTCATCTTTGTTACTTGCTCACAGTTGGTATAAACATGTTTGTGTTGTGTGTGTGTGTGTGTGTGTGTGTCTGTGAGTGTCTGTGTGTGTGTGTGTATGAAAGAATCATAGTTTACTAAACTTCATTCACTTTTTTTTTCCATGCGTGGTTGTGTGTTGTTTATGGAATGTTTTATGGCCATGTACATCTTCTGGATTTACCAGAATATGATTTTATTGGTTAACTTTGAATTTGAACGTGTAAAAGTGGTGGAGGGCTATGTGTTCTCAGTGTGTTATTGGCTAGTTCATCTCAGTTTCTCAGTGTGTTATTGGCTAGTTCATCTCAGTTTTTAACATGTGGCAGATAGTAACACAGTACATAGACAATAGAGTGTTAGGTTTGAATCATCATTCTCCAACCCCCAATAGCTACGTAAGCTCTTCAGAATACATAGCCATTTTGTTTATGGTGCAGTTAGCGCTTTTAATAAGGGAAATCCTCGTTTAGTATCAACCAGTTGCCAGGATGTTTACAATATTGGACAAATCATGGAGTTCAGTTTGTATTGATATAAATGAATTGAGAGAGAGAGAACTGTAATTTCTGATTGTGTGTGTGTGTGTGTGTGTGTGTGTGTGTGTGTGTGTGTGTGTGTGTGCATTTATAAGCACCTTTAACTTTGATGCAGACAAGATAGACATTGTCTGTACAGGCTAAATACCTGAAAGGAAATCTTTCTTAATGATGTGCTGATCTTATTTTCCATTGAAAATAAAAGGGTAAATAAGACGTTCCCGTGACTGCACCATACTCCGCTGCAGCTTGGTAGTCCTCTGTCCAAAGCAAAGCTATCAGACTAAGGTTATACTGGTGTCACGATTGGCTCCTTATAGTTGAGAGACCTCCGTCAGGCTTTTATTGGAGGGGATTCAAATTGGGCAGTTTTGTTGCAGCATGCCCTGGACAATGTCTTTTGTGTGTGTGTATGGGTGTGTGTTTATATGCTTTTCCCTTGTGGTGTAGTGATGGGTGGTGGGGTTGTGTATCAGAGGTGTCTGTGAAGTCTTGGCTGTGTGTATGGTTGTGGTGGTTCTTTCTCTCTCCAGTCTCTTTATCATTGGTTTGGATCTCTTCAGTGTATAATGCAGAATGCCAGAGATTTTTTGGGGATGGTTTCTGTTTTCGTGTTTCATTATCATAAATGCGAAAGGAAAAAGATAGATGAAAATGGTTATATCATAGCAGACGTGCCAGTTTTGACAGCATGGAATCAAATGATTGTTTACAAAGAAAATTTTATTCATTATGCCATGAGTTTAGGAGGATTTTATCAGAGAACAACTTTTAAAAGCTCATATGGTATCATAGGTATCATTTTTGTGTGTGTGTTTTTTAAATTTTTGTTTTGTTGCTGTCCATGAAGGGTATTTTTTTGTCCCATTTCTACAAGAGAGCTTTATGCACCCGGCCTAACTTTCAGCACCCCCCCCCCCCCTTTTTTTGTTTGTTTGTTTGTTGTTTTTTTTTTTTTTTTTTTGCAGTTTTACTTTATTTTCTGAGATAAAGATGCAGATGCTGATTATTTATTCTCAAAAATGAATTTTGTGTTCCTGTGTAGCAGGAACTGAAATTTGTTATGAGACTTATCAGGTGTTAAGCTGGCACACACTTTTTTCAGATGAAAATGCAGTAAAGCATTGAAATATGTGAATGGGTAAAATGACACTTACGTGATAGAGTGCCATTAAAGTATGTGAATGGGTAAAATGCCAGTGACTTAATAGAGTACCATTAAAGTATGTGAATGGGTAAAATGCCAGTGATTTAATAGAGTACTGAAAAGGAAGACTGAAAGGGAAGAAGTAATGGTGCTGAATATACACTAGGAAGAGTTGACAGTGTTAGAAATGGAGGACTTGGTTCAAATAGGGAGTGATGGGAGAGGAAGGGGGAAGAGGAGGTGGGGGAATGGAGGAGAAAAAGGGGAGAAAAAGAAGGGGTGGAGGGGAAGGGATGTTGGCAGTTCTTGGTAGGACTTTGTTTTTTTTCCATTTTGTATAAAAAACATTGTGTGTGTTTGTGCGTGTGCGAGTGCATATTTTGATAATCTCTTTTCATCTCTTTGTAGGGAAACCTGTAAATGATTCTGATAAAGGATAGCAGGTTTCCACATGATGTGTGAATTTGATCAGAAAAATCATGCCAGAGCATTGAAACACAAGGCACCAGCATTTAAACCTAAACATGCATTCTCAGACTAGGTGTGTTAGCAAAAACCAAAGCATTGGGGACCCAGTGCCCTGTGTGAACAGACCTGAACTTTTCCTAGAGGTCATTTTTTGAGAGTGGAGCCAATTTTCTCTGCTTGACCATCCCTGTCTGTAAAGAGAAATAGATACAGTCATTGACAGCTTCACTGACTGGGGTGGAGTGTTCAGGTGAGGGTATCAATCCAGTAAGCACGTTCCTTGAACTTAATCTGAACTTTGGGGAGTGGTGGCTTTGACCAGTGCACAATCTCTCCCTCCCCACCCACCCCCTTATACACTTCCAACTTCCCTCTCTTGACCCCCTTCCCCCAACTCCCTTCTTCCCGCCAAACACATACACCTGTGTGCGCTCACACACACGCACACACACATGCACACACACACACACACACACACACACACACACACACACATATACATATATGCGCACACACGCATACACATACATACATATACACACACACACACACCACACACACACACACACACACACAGAGATGCAGACGCACGCGCGCGCGCACACACACACACACACACACACACACACACACACACACACACACACACAAATGCGTGCACACACGCGCGCGCACACACACACACACACACACACAGATGATGCAGACGCACGCACACACACATGCACACACACACAAATGTGTGCGCACACACACACACACGCACACACACACAGGCTCACACACATGTACACACACACACATACACACACACACATTCTTAAAATATGCACACAAAGATAGTCTGAATTAAGCATTAGAAAGAGCTGCATGCACTATATTCATGTTAGACCAAAACTAGTAAGCAAATGTGGGGAAAAAACTGACTTAGATCATTCTCAGATTCTTGGATACAATAGATTTCCCTTTTTTTTCTCTCCACTTTTCTTTCTTTCTTTTTTTTTTTTTAAACCCCAGCTGGCTTTTTGCGTCATTTTAGCTACATGTTTGTTTTCCTTATTTGCTTTTGTTTTCCACTTCTTCATCAGTTTTAAGTCATCCCAAGCTTTTATTAACTTCCTGCTGCAAGCACAGTGTGACTGAGGTGGTTCCCCCTTGATATTCAACACAGGATTGATGCGCTCTAGTTGTGATGTAATGCAGTGTGTGATATGATGTGTAAATATTAGTTTGCTGTGTTCCATCCACATTCTTCTTTTTCTTTTTCTTTTTTTTTTTTTTTTAACCTTTTTTGTTTGCTTTTTCCTGTATTATTATTGAAGTTTGCCTGTATTGCTGTTCACTTGGGGAATGAGAATTTCAAATGAAAAGTATGTGTATAGTTTGATACTTTTGGGATTTGAAGGATTGTTGTCTGTTTTCCTGTTTCTCCTTCTTTTTGTCTACCTTCTGGTTTGTCTGTTTTTGTCTTTCTGTCTGTCTGCCTTTCTTCTTTTTCTTTCCACTCTTGATGTTATGTTTGTATGTTTGTCTCTGTCTTTCTACAGTATTTCACATTTTGACCCCATACATAATATGTTTTCCTGTTTTGAGACCTGTGTTGTGCCTCATATAAAAAGTGGTCCTTGTAAATTCCTCAGAAGATGGTGCTCTGCTAAGACCCAGGTAATTGAATGTGGATGAGCTATGAACACTTCAGTCTCAAATGGCTGTTACATACTCAACTGATCGTAGCATAAAGCATCCACTCCATTAAGGCCAACCAGTACAGACCTTGTAGAGACCCTTTTTACCTAAAAGACCTTGATAAAGACTCTCAACCCAAAACCATAACCAAGACCTTCCCAATAATGACCCTCCGTATAAAACCCACCTAATAACAACCCTTGTAATAAAGATTTTGCTAAAACCTCTTCCTATAAAGACTCTTGTAGTAGTAAAGACTTCCCAACAAAGAGCCCTGGTAAAAGACTCGCACTAAGAACCCTTTATATAAAGACCTTCATAATAGTCACCTGTAATATAAGGACCCTTCCTCTAAAGACCCTCCCCATAAAAACCCTCCCATCAAAGATAATTCCATTATAGACTCTCTTAATGAAATAAAATCCACATAAGAGACTTCCACTAGAAACCCTCCATATGAAGATCCCCTGTATAAAGACCTTTTGCATCCGTATAAATACCCTCCCTATAAAGATCCTTCCCACAAACACCCTCCTTATCCTTCAAACAAAATCCTCCCAGTGAAAACCCTACCAAAAAAGGATCTTCTCAATGAAAATGTTCTCAGTAAAGATCCCCCAGTCAACACTTCCCAGTAAACATCCTCTCTTTAAAGACATCCACATAGAACACTCTCCCAGTAAAAGGTCCTGTGAAGAAAGTTCCTCCCAAAAAGGCCCTTACTGACAATGAAGACCCTCCCAATGAAGACCCTCCCAATAAAAATCCTTCCTATAAAGATTCTCCCAATAAAAAACTCTCACAGTTCAGACTCTGCCTGTAAAGACTTTACAAATAAAACCATTCCAATCAAAACTCTCTCTTTAAAACCCCCTCTAAAGACTCCTCCAATAAAGAACCCATCCCCAATAACGACCCTTTCTTTGAAGACCTTAACAATAAAGACCTTCGAAAGGAACAAACTGTATAAAGATCATCCCAGTAAAGACCCTCCCAACAAACACACTCCCTATAAAGATCCTCCCTACAAACACACTCCCTATAAAGATCCTCCCTACAAACACACTAACTATAAAGACCCTTCCACAAACACACTCCCTGTACAGGGCCTTCCAACAAACACACTCGCTTTAAAGACCCTCACAACAAACACACTCCCTATAAAGACCCAACAAACACACTCCCTATAAAGACCCAACAAACACACTCCCTATAAAGACCCAACAAACACACTTTCTATAAAGACCCTTCCAACAAACACGCTGCTTTAAAGATCCTCACAACAAACACACCCGATAAAGACCATGGCAACAAACACACTCCCTATAAAGATCCTTCCACAAACAAACACACTCCCTATAAAGACCCTTCCAACAAACACACTCCCTATAAAGACTTCCAACAAACACACTCCCTATAAAGACCCTCGCAAAAAACACACTCTTAATAAAGACCCTTCCAACAAATACACTCCCTATAAAGACCCAACAAACACACCCATAAAGACCCTTCCAACAAACACACTCCCTATAAAGACCCTCCCAACAAACACACTCCCTATAAAGACCCTTCCAACAAAAACACACTCCCTATAAAGACCCAACAAAACACACCATAAAGACCCTTCCAACAACACACTCCCTATAAAGACCCTCCCAACACATTCCCTACAAAAGACCCTCCCAACAAACACACTCCCTACAAAGACCTTCCCAACAAACACACTCCCTACAAAGACCCTCACAACAAAACACTCCCTACAAAGACCCTCACAACAAACACACTCCCTATAGAGACCCTGGCAACAACAAACACACTCCCTATAGAGACCCTGGCAACAACACACTCCGTACAAAGACCCTCACAACAAACACACTCCCTATAGAGACCCTGGCAACAAACACACTCCCTATAGAGACCCTGGCAACAAACACACTCCGTACAAAGACCCTCACAACAAACACACTCCCTATAGAGACCCTGGCAACAAACACACTCCCTATAGAGACCCTGGCAACAAACACGCTCCCTATAGAGACCTTCACAACAAACACACTCCCTATGGAGACCTTGGCAACAAACACACTCCCTATAAAGACCCTCCTATCAAACACACTCACTATAAAGAGCTTCCCAACAAACACACTTCCCATAGAGACCATGGCAACAAAACACCCGATAAAGACCATGGCAACAAACACACTCCCATAAAGACCATGGCAACAAACACACCCGATAAAGACCATGGCAACAAACACACTCCTTATAGAGACCCTGGCAACAAACACTCTCCCTATAAAGACCCTGCCATCAAACACACTCACTATAAAGACCTTCCCAACAAACACACTTCCCATAAAGACCATGGCAACAAACACACCCGATAAAGACCCTTCCAACGAACACATTCCCTATAAAGACCCTCGCAAAAACAGACTCTTAATACAGACTTTTCCAACAAACACACACTCCCTATAATGACCATGGCAACAAACACACTCCCTATAAAGACCCTTCCAACAAACACACTCCCTATAAAGACCATGGCAACAAACACTCCCTATAAAGACCCTGGCAACAAACACACTCCATGTGAAAGCTCCCACAACAAGGACCCTCACAAGAGAACCAGTTTTTTGACTGTCAGTGAATGACTAATGGAATAGTCGCTACAGTGCAGACTGTCAGTGGATGACTTATGGAATAGTCAGCTACAGTGCAGACTGTCAGTGAATGACTTGTGGAATAGTCAGCTACAGTGTCAGTGAATGACAGACTGTCTACAGTGAATGACAGTGTGGACTAATCAGCTAGTCAGCTACAGTGCAGACTGTCAGTGAATGACTTGTGGAATAGTCAGCTACAGTGCAGACTGTCAGTGAATGACTAATGGAATAGTCAGCTACAGTGCAGACTGTCAGTGGATGACTTATGGAATAGTCAGCTACAGTGCAGACTGTCAGTGAATGACTTATAGTCAGCTACATACTGTCAGTGAATACTTGTGAATAGTCAGCTTCAGTGAGACTGTCAGTGAATGACTAATGGAATAGTCAGCTACAGTGCAGACTGTCAGTGAATGACTTGTGGAATAGTCAGCTTCAGTGAGACAGTCAGTGAATGACTAATGGAATAGTCAGCTTCAGTGAGACTGTCAGTGAATGAGTAATGGAATAGTCAGCTTCAGTGCAGACTGGTCACATTTTCTTCCTCTCTTTTCACTTCCATGCCTCCACCACCAGCACCATCCACACCACCCCACCCTACCCCCATCCATGTTTTTTGTTGAAATGGAATTCTGGCAGAGTGCTGTCTTTATGACACACAGGGCTTGAGACAACTTACTATCAACAGAGATGACACAGAGGGCTTGAGACAACTTACTATCAACAGAGATGACACAGAGGGCTTGAGACAACTTACTATCAACAGAGAGAACAGATTGTGGTGGCCAGGTGCTGATCACCCATCGTCTTACAGTGTTGGATCCTGATTATCTGGACAAAGTCCCACCTGCAGTTTTCTGTGGGTTTTTTTTCCTGTGAGAACCACACTGTTACATGCTGTTTTTCATGTGCTTCATGCAGTTTGTAATGAATTATGTTGCTGTCTTGTCACTGCACTACAGATTGCCAGACATCTCTATACTCAGAAGGAGCAAGTAGAACCCAGGGTGGGGAGCTGAAAGGGGGAGGGGGATCATCAGGAGGAGGGGGAGGGGGGAGCAGGCAGATATTTTTTAAACCTACTTTTCCTCAGGACAGCTGAAAATTATCTGAGAATTGCTAACCTTAAAAGATCTTACAGTTGTAATGAGTTTGTGAGGAAATCTTCATGTTGACAAATGCAGAGGTGCCAACTACCTATGATTGCCTATTGCTTTTGACTGAATTGATTGCACACTACAGAATTATGCATTTGTTAAAACAACCATGGAAGTAGAATTTAATATTATCATAATATCAGAACTTTGTGAAGCAGTCCACAGTGTTTCATTAGAAAGATTGTGTTGCTGACCCAGAAGCAAGTACAAGTTGATGCCGCTTGTTGATTTTGCTCAGCAATCATTGAGAATTTTCTGCTCATTTTACTCTCGCAAGAAAAAAAAATTGAAATAAGAAAGTGATGCTGAGGGAGAGGAATCCTCTTAAAAAGATGTCAAACCAGCAGTTTTTCAGATTACTTGATGAAATTTCCATACATTGCAGCTTGATGATCAGCAAATTCCAGACATGGAGCAAGGTGTGCCTTGACAATTTTTCTGTGGTGTGCAATATGTTGTGCATGTGTTTTCATCTGTGTGTATGTGTGTTTCTGTGGTTTTTTTTTTTCATCAACATTACTACAGTAAATGTGCAGAAAACTATCAAATTAGCTGTAGCTATACTGATACTGCTTGAGTGAGGTTGGCAGTTGTGCCGTGGGAGTGTAATTTTTTTATTGAACAAATCTGAATGACATGAAAATCCGTCAGTATAATGTGTGTGTGTGAATTCAGATGGATCGGTCCCGACGTGAGGCGGACGAATCAATGGCAATGCTGGATGAACAGCAGAAAGAGGCTTCACGTCTGCAACACACCAGTGAGATGGAACTGGAGAAGGTGAGTGTGTCCGTGTCCATGTGTGTGTGTGTGTGTGTGTGTGTGTGTGTGTGTGTGTGTGTTTACATTTGCGTATGTGTGTGTGTGTGTGTGTGTGTGTGTGTGTGTGTGTCTGTTTACATTTGCGTATGTGTGTGTGTGTGTGTGTTTTACATTTGCGTATGTGTGTGTGTGTGTGTGTGTGTGTGTGTGTACAATGTGGTTAATCCGACAATAAATGGGTTAATCAGTCAATGTGTGTGTTTCAGTGTGTGTGTGTGTGTGTGTGTGTGTGTGTGTGTGTGTGTGTAAAAAGTGTGTTATGGTTGAGGAGTGAAACATAAATGAGTTAGAAGGGGTCAGGGTTGCCTTATGACCATCCAGGTGCATCAGTATTTGCCCCTGGAAACAATGGAAAGAGACAGTGTGTCCCAGGAATCCACTTTTTTGTTTCATGTCCTGTGAAAAAAAATCTTAGGTCAAATGAACATAGAATGATATTACTCATGGCTGACACTACCAACCCATCTGAAGGACCAGATTATTGTCATATTGACCAATTCACATTTTATGCATACCACTTGCAGAAGTTTTGAGAGAGACAAAATGGTGCTGAAGACAGACATGTAATTCATACCAAGACATCAACAGCAGATCTGTACAGTCACAAAACTGGCAGTTGGATTTGAAGAGCATGTATCACAGGTCTCTTTTGAGGTATCTGAACAAGCCTCCAGGTATTTGTAGGAGCTGTTTCTAGTGTAAATGAAAGCAAGCTTTTCTGCTGATTTTCTTGCGGTTACGATAATTAACGTTAAGACAGTTGGTCTTTGTCCCCCCCCCCCCTTTTTTTTTTTTTTTTTTTTTTTTTTTTTTTTTTAAGAAGTGTATCCCTGGAAGAAGCAGAGGCATTAGGCAGTCCTGTGAGTAGCAGCAAAAGGTGAAATTACTTTCTTAACATGGTGTTTGAGCTGAGATATGAAAATAGATGTCTATAAATATGAATTTGACATGGAATGAAGGCTGAATCAACAGAACAAAGCAACGACTGTGTGTGTATATGTGGGTGTGGGCTCATGTGTATGTGTGCTGTGTGTGTTGATGTGTCAATCTGAAATCTAGACCCATCCTACATTGTGTTTGTTTTATTGCATACCTATTTTATTACCCGATCATTATGCTTTTTATTTCAATGAGTTTTGAATCTTATGTGTTGTGAAGTTGAGTACTTATGGTGGTGGTGGTGGTGGTGTGTGTGCATGCGTGTATGCAAATGTGTGTGTGTGTGTGTGTGTGTGTGTGTGTGTGTGTGTGTGTGTGTGTGTGTGTGTGTGTGTGTGTGAATAAGAAAACGTACCTGTGTGCGCAGATTTGTTGATATCATAATTTACTTATTCTTACATTATGGTTTTTTTTTTTTTTTTTTTTTTACTACACACTTACTTCTATTACCCTATCATTTTGCTTTTTATGTCATATACTTTTGTGTGTGTGTGTGTGTGTGTGTGTGTGTGTGTGTGTGTGTGTGTGTGTGTGTGTGTGTGTGTGTGTGTGTGTGTGTGTGTGTGTGTGCATTTGTGGAAATGTGTGTATGTGTCAGTCAGAAATTTTCTTATTCCTGGATTGTGCTTATATACATATATATATATATATATATATATATATATATATATATATATATATATATATATATATATATATCACAAATAAAATTAGAGAGCTGGTCAAAACTCTAAAAATGCTCTCCAAAAAGGGAGCGACATAAGTTTAAAAGTATGATTAAAAATGGAGATTAAAAACCAACAAAATTGTTTCGAGCTATTGCTCCCGTCAGGGTATGCAGTTTGGGCACATGGTTACATATAAAAAACCTAACAACATACCCATCTACGTAGACATCAAAAGTAACCATCCACCATCTATCCTAAAAAACATACCCAATGGCATAAACAAAAGACTATCTAACCTGTCATGCAATGAGAAAGTATTCAACAGTGCAGCAGTTGAATACCAAGAGGCGCTGGAAAAAAAGTGGCTACAACTACAAACTACAATATAACCCAGATAATAACATGAACAGTAATAAGAAAAACAGGAAAAAAAGGAAGATTATATGGTATAATTCCCCATATGATGGAAGAATAAAGACTAACGCAGGAAAAGAATTCTTTAAAATTCTTATAACATCATTTCCAAAAGAACATGCACTATCTAAAATATTCAATAAAAACACCATCAAGCTATCATATTCATGTATGCCCAACCTCTCAAAAACATAATTGACTCATCTAACAAAACTAAAGGCAACATAGTCAAAAAGGGGTAACAAAAGGACATCTTGTAACTGCACTAAAAATTTAAAACCAGATATGCAAACCGTAAACAGTCCTTCAAAAATGAAAAATATAAAAAACCAAACAGAACTAAGTAAACACATTTGGAAACTTAGAGAT
>JADBJO010020727.1:0-30830 GCA_016801955.1 Conus betulinus
CCGTGAAGTATTGCTTTTCTGTATTGATGTACAACTGAGCGTGAAGATAGTGATATTAATGTTCCATTGGGCAGAAGCCCTTTACGACGACTGGAACAAAGTCTGTCGAAAAGATAGTGAGACTAGCATTCTAGTGCATGGAAGCCCTTTGGTACGAGTATTTCCTGGACCAAAGTCGTGCTGTAGACAGCTGCCCTGTGAATGTGTAAAGAGCTTTTGAGTGGGGTCGGCTGGCCTACAATTAACCTGATCATCAGTCGTGCTGTAGACAGCTGCCCTGTGAATGTGTAAAGAGCTTTTGAGTGGGGTCGGCTGGCCTACAATAACCTGATCTTATATAACTTTCAGTAATTCAATCTGTGCTCACTCTATAATGAGTACTTATATAGCGTCTATTCTTGGCTAGAGACCAAGCTCTAAGCGCTTTACAATCCACACTCGTTTACACAACGGGCTGCTTACTTGCGTAGTGCTGACTGAAAAGCTGCCATGAGCCAGCTGGCGTTTCATTCAGTCGTTTTCCTGTGTCATCCAGTCCATGTCATTCAATATCGTTCACTCACTTTCCTTACTTCATTTCTTTCCATTTCTCACTCAGGGTGCATGCTATGTGTAACGTGTCACCCATACCAACGGCTAAACTGGCCTTCTCTTCCGAAAGTTGGTGATGGGATTTTACATGTGTGCAAGATGTTGTGCGTGCGTTCACACTCACATACATAGAGACAAACCGTCGATCGGGTTGTGTAGGTCAGAGCAGTCTCTCTTTGTAATAGTCCCAATGTCAAAAGACTGCAAGAGGCTCAACGTCTCCAAGCTCAAGGATAGTTAAATTTCAGAAGATTTCTCCAATGACGTAGATGGCAGGCTGCCCAAGACACGAGAGGATGACCACAGCAGCATTGAAGAGCAGTGGGAGGCCTTCAGAGATGTAGTCCACTCTACTGCCCTCGAACACCTCGGACCAGCAACCCGTAGAAACCAAGACTGGTTTTTGATGAGAATGACGCAGAAGTGCAGACACCCGCTGTCAGAGAAACATCAGCTGTTCAGAGCACACCAGAATGACCCATATCACAAGCTAAGAAAGATGCCTTCACCAGTGCAAAACAAAAAGCGCAGAAGAGGTTTCGCGAAATGCAGGATGCCTGGGTTCAGCAAAAAAAAAAAAGGGCTACGCAGACAGTCATGACACAAGCGTTTCTATGATGGTCTGAAGGCTGTTTTTGGACCCCAGTCCTCCGGCTCCTCCCCCCTCCTCAATGCAGATGGACCCAGCTGCTGACAGAAAAGAAGCAGATTCTGGAGAGATGGGATGAACACTTTAACCAGGTTCTCAACCGCCCTGCCTCAATCAACGACGAGGCCGCTGCACGCCTACCTCAAGTGGAGATCAGGCAAGACCTTGACACCCCCCCCCCCCCCCCCCTGTGGCAAAGCGCCAGGATCTGATGCAATCCCTGCCGAAGTTTACAAATCAGGAGGCCCAGCCTTGATACAGAAACTGACGCAGCTCTTCCAGTCCATGTGGAATGAAAGAGAGCGCCCCACAACAGTTGAAAGATGCCAACATTCGCCACATCTACAAGAGAATAGGCAACCGCCAGTCCTGCGACAATCACTGAGGCATCTCTCTCTTGTCCATAGCTGGGAAGATCTTGACTCGTGTCCTGCTCAACCGCCTTTTACTACACCTCAAGCAGGGTCTCCTCCCAGAAAGCCAGTGTGACTTTCGTGCAGAACGTGGAACTGCGGACATGATATTTGCTGCACGACAGCTCCTGGAAAAATGCCAAGAGCAGCAGAGTGATCTGTTCGTGACCTTTGTCGATCTGACCAAGGCCTTCGATACGGTCAGCAGAGATGGCTTGTGGAAGATCTGGAGAAATTTGGCTGTCCCAGCAGGTTCATTACGATCGTCCAACACAGTTCCACGACGGCATGATGGTGTAAGTACTGGATGATGGAGACGAGTCAGAAGCCTTTCCAGTGACCAACGGCGTAAGCAAGGCTGCGTTCTCGCCCCTACACTCTTCAGCATGGTCTTCTCCGCCATGCTGACTGATGCCTTCCGTGACTGCCAGGGGTGGTATACACGTCAGATACAGAACTGACGGTGGGCTGTTCAACCTCAGGTGACTGCAGGCTGTTACAAAGGTGAAAGAGACCGTCATCAGGGACTTCTTGTTTGCTGATGACTGCGCCCTCAATGCCAGCACAGAGCAGATGATGCAGCACGAAATGGACTGCCTCTCACGAGCCTGCGACAACTTCGGTCTCACCATCAGCACACAAAAAGACCGAAGTGATGTATCAGCCTGCGCCAGGTAAACCCTACCAGGAACCACACATCACGTAAAAGGGCAGAACTTACAGGCAGTTGACAACTTCACCTATCTGGGCAGCACACTCTCACGAGCTGTGAACATTGACGCAGAGGTCAGGAACAGGATTGCCAAAGCCAGCTCTGTGTTTGGGAGACTCCGTGAAAATGTCTGGTGCGCAGAGGACTAAGCCTTACCACCAAGCTGAAGGTCTGCCATACAATGGTACTAACCACTCTCCTCTATGCCAGTGAGACCTGGACTGTCTACAGCAGACACGCCAAACAGCTCAACCATTTTCACCTCAGCTGTCTCCGCAGACTCCTACACATCATGGCAGGACAAAGTCCCAGACACTGAAGTCTTGGAAAGGGCCAGCATCCCAGCATCTACACTCTCCTTCAGAAATCCCGAGCCAGATGGGCTGGCCACATCGTTCAGAATGCCAGATAGTCGACTGCCGAAACAACTGCTGTACGGAGAACTGAGTCAGGGCAAGCGCAAAAGTTGGGGGGCAGAAGAAACGTTTCAAGGACTGCCTCAAAGTGTGTCCCTCAAAGGCCTGGACATCACCCTCAACACCTGGGGTCGCTTGCCCTGGACCGCCCAGCCTGGCGAAGCAGCCTCACAAAGGGTGCATGTACATCAGAGAAGAGACGCACAGCAGAAGCTGAGAGAAAGCGAGCCGCGCGCAAGGCCAGAGCTACCTCCACCTCCACTGTAGCACCCACCCACATGTGTCCACATGTGGGCGTTCCTTCCGGGCCCAGATCGGCCTCACCAGCCCACCTGCGGACCCACACTCAGCGATCTTCCATCTGACTCGCTCTCTCTCTCTCTCTCTCTCTCTCTCACACACACACACACACACACACACACACACACACACACACACACATTCCCCACCCAGTCACTCCTCCTCTGTCATCTTCCTCCAAGAGGACATAGTCTTGGATGGGAACGGGGTGTGAAGGGGAAGGGGAGCAATGAAAGAGAAGGGGTGACAGTTGGGGACAGGATTAGAAAGCATTGGATGACGCCGGAGGGAGGAATCCATGGTAGGAGGGCTTAGAGGGAGGGAGGGGGAGGGGGGAGGGACGAAAAGAGATTTTTTTACAACAGAGTGACACATGTTTCACTGTCGAAGACATTAGTCAACGACAAAACTGAATGAGTCACTCCCGTCGTCCGGCACGCCCCCCAGAAACAATGAAAAAAAAAAAATTTGGACAGAGTGCTCTGCCCTGGATAATGTTTGGCTTCCGTCTTGCTGGGAAACCATGGGGATGAGAACTGCTCACTGTGGACAGGGCATGATGTGCAAATAGGTATCAGTGGGTAGCTATGAGTGGATGAGGGGTATTTGTCCACACGCTCACACACACATACGTACACATGCACAATAACAGGCACGCACCTATGTGCACAAGCGCGCGCGAGCGCACACACACACACACACACACACACACACACACACACACACACACACTCACACCTCTATCTATTCATCATCTCTCTTAACACATTCATCTCTCTCTCTCTCTCTCTCTCTCTCTCTCTCTCTCTCTCTCTCTCTCTCTCTCTCTCTCCCTCTCTCCCTCCAGCAGCAGAAGAACGAGAAGACGATACCACTGACTGAAATGACTCCATTTAATGACACACATTTCTGCCTTATCCTGAATGGATGCACAGTACTTACCTTGTGGTGTCTGATCCAGACCACGCGATGGGACCGAATGCAGCAAATGCTCTACAGAGCAATCCATTCATCCCACTTTGAAAGTCAGGTCATGTCCCTCAGAGTTAACCTTGGTTCTAACTCCATGTCCCATACAGTCCTTCGAATGAGACTATGAACCGAAGTTCCGTGTGTGAACGCACGCACAACGTCTTGCACACACGTAAAATCCCATCACCAACTTTCAGAAGAGGAGGACAGTTTGGCCGTTGGTATGGATGACACGTTACACATAGCATGCACTTTCCCCGAAGTTGGAGTATGGCTGCCTTAATGGCGGGATAAAAAAAGGTCATACACACAAAACTCCACTCCCTTTGTTGGATTAATGAGATTAATCTGTGCCTGTCTATACAGGGAGTGTCAGCAGGAGTGTAAGCCTATGTACGCAGAAAGATTAGAAAAGAAAGTAAGTCAGGTCTAATATGGATCATGTCACCGGTCCAAATGTAAAGAGTCAGATCAGAATCGGACCACATCGCTGGTGCGACTTTGAAAGTCAGACCTGACACTGAACACGTCACAGGGCCAAAATTTCCTAGAGCCAAACTTGATGCCATTTTTTTATGATATCAATTCAAACGTAAAAGCCACATTTTAAGTGGAACACTCTTTTACCATGAGCTTAAAAGCTTGATGTTGGTCTTATAGTTTAGTAACTTGTAGTTTAATAATAATCAGTTGAATCTTTTGAGCTCATGGCAAAGAAGTGTTCCACTTCAAATTTGGCACTGCATTAATTTTTTGTCATGTACCCATCAAAACAAGTTTCTTACATTGTTTAGGTAAGTAGGACAGATAAGGACATAACAACACACGTCATTCATACCACTGTTATAGATCAGCGATGATCACATTACTGATATTCCTTACGTTGTATTATCATTGATTATCAGCTGTCAGTTCTGATACCTAGTCCGAACTTTGAGAGTGGCAAAGGGGGAATTATTGAATATTGCCCCTCCCCCCCCCCCTCTCTCTCTCTCTCTCTCTCTTTCTCATATTCCTTTCCCCTTCAGTGGTATTTCTCCCATGGCGATAATTCTGGCTTCCTAGTTCCCAGTTCATCTATTCTAGCCTCCTCCCTCTCCCCTCTTCTACCCCCACTACCTCACCCACCCCCACTACCTCACCCTCAATGTCATCACACCATCCTCACAGCACCGACACTCCAGGGGGAGCAGTCAGTGTCATGTGGCCATGACTGAACACACCACATGAGAGCCTGGTGTCAATGACGCCTGTTCTCTTCCCACTTGACGCAAGACACCACCTACTAGGTCCCCTTGACTGACGACAGTAATTGCTTTGTCGCCAAGCCACCGTGAAGTATTGCTTTTTCTCTGCTTGTGGAGAATTGAGCGTGAAGACAGCGAGATTAATGTTCTATGGGCGAAAGCCCTTTGGTACGATAGTGTTCTATTGGGTGAAAGCCCTTTGGTTCGACAATGTTCTATTGGGTGAAAGCCCTTTGGTACGATATTGTGCTATTGCGCGAAAGCCCTTTGGTACGATTAGTTCTTGAACCAAAGTCTGTACAGGCCTTGTGTGTATCTGTACCCTACGTGAACACAGCGCAGGCTTCCAAGAGTGGTGCAGGATTGCTCCCAGCTGGTTTGTTCAGCAGTTGAGGACAGTACCTCTCTGGGTCATGCTCGCACCTACGGGTGCATCTGTTTCTTTTTCTCTGAGCCAAAGTCTGTACAGAAGACAGTGAGATTAACGTCCTGTTGGGTGGAAGCTCTTCACTGCAAGTAGTTCTTGAACCAAAGTCTGCACAGAAGATAGTGAGGTTAACGTCTGGTTGGGCGGATGCCCTTTAGTACAACTAGTCCAAGGACCAAAGGCTGTCTCGAGTCAGGCTGATCTGGGGGGTGTTGCTGGAAGCTGAAACGTGCTTGCAGGCCAATTCTTGTCAGGTCATTTCTGAGCTGTTCCATGCCCAGGGGTCTGTGATCTTCTCAGGTCTCTGTCTGTCTGTCTGTCTGTCTATCTGTCTGCCTCTCTCTCTCTCTCTTGCTCTCTCTCTCCCTCCCTCCCCTCCCTCCCTCTCTCTCTCTCTCTCTCAAAGCGATTCACCAACTTTATCATATCTCACAGTCTGGCTGCTATTCCTTGGAGGTCTAATCCCATCCAGCCGCAGACAATGGTGCCTGACATGGCATCCTGGAGCGGCATCAAGCAGTGTCAGCACCTTTCACAGCCTGATAAGTGTGGCCTGAACGATACAGAGCTGGTAAATGTAAGCCAGCGTTGCACTATTGTTTTGTCATGTACCCATCAGAATGCGTTTACAACCCGTTTAGGCAAAACAAAAGGACAGATCAGGACATAACACACGTTCTTAACGCTTCAAGTTATAGATTAGCGATCACACTGCTGACGTTCCTCATGTTGTATTATTAATTATCACCAGCCGTCAAATCAGATTCCTTGTTGGACTTCTAGGAATGACAAAGGGGTGGGGGGAAGGGAGAGATATTGAATCTTGCCATTTTTTTCTCTCATATTCCGTTCCCCTCCAGTAGCATTTCTTCCACGCCACACAGTCTGGCTTCCTTACAGTTATACCAAGTTCGTCTGTCCTAGTCTCTCCCCCCCCCTCTCTCTCTCTCTCTTCTCTCTCTCTCTCTCTCTCTCTCTCTCTCTCTCTCTCTTCGTCCGTCCCCTGCCCCTTCTTATCCACTCTCCTCTCCCCTCTCCCACGCCACTCTCACCCCCCACCCCCCCACCCCATCGCCTATCCACCGACACTTCAGGGGGAGCAACCACTGTCAGGTGGCCATGAGACAACACGCTTGAGGAGACCCTGGTGTTCAGTGACGCCCGTTCTGTTCCCACATGACGCAAGACACCACCTACTAAATCCCTCTTACTGGCGACAGTAATTGCTTTGTCGCCAAGCCACCGTGAAGTATTGCTTTCTTGTACTGATGGAGAATTGAGCGCAAAGAGAGTGAGATTAATGTTCTATTTGGCCTAAAGCCCTGTGGCGCAAAGTAGTCTCTGGAACAAAGTCTGGTTAGAAGAAAGTGAGATTTATGCTTAGATGGGTGGAAACCTTTTATTAGAAGTAGTTCCTGGACCAAAGTCTGTCTGTCATAAACCATTCACTTGTTAATTGCAAAGTGAGGCGACTGCAGGCGGAAATCTAATCAAAATTTTAAGAAGTTTAAGTATTGTATCCGCCAAAAAAACTGATGGGTAAGCCACTAAGATGAGAGAATTTAAGGAGAGGGTCTCGTGGCTACAACTTATCAGATGTCTGACCCACGCGTAAGCCTGAGACAAAAACTTCTAGAAAAGAACCAGACCACTTAACTCTGACGTCAGATTCACAAACAGGAAAATTTCTGGAAGGCTTGTTGTGCCATCAAAGAAAGAAAAAGAAATATGATACTTTTTCAGCTGTCTTTTGTTTTAAAATCATGTCAACTCCACACACACATGCAATGAAGATAATGGCACAAGTAATGTTAGGTAGGCACTCAAGGTCTGACCAGCGCATTGGGCTAATGTGTAGGTCAGACAACTGCTAAGTCGTAGCCACGAGACCTTCTTCTTAAATTCTCTCATCTTAGTCATCAATCCATTTGTCCATCAGCTTTAAATCATGCGCAGTGTGGTCTCAAAACTTAGCGGATGTGGTGTTGTGTGTTTATGGACTAGTCCCAACGCAGTGATACCTCATTGATGAAACTGAAACTAAGCATGTTAACTTTCAAATACATAAAAAAAAAAAAAAACTTTCATAATGATTTTTTTCATAGTCTACCTACACGTTTTCAGACCATCTTAAACTGAAACAAAGAAGACGCAGAATGCAGACTGAAAATGTACCTAATCCCAAATGTTCTCTCTCTCTCTCTCTCTCTCTATCTCTCTCTCTCTCTCTCTCACCAAGGATAAAACGCCCCCAGTGAAAAAAATAATAAAATAAATAAAAAACAAGGGTGAATTCCAGTTCAAGACATGGTGGACCGTCATATATTTTCTTATTCATTATTACACCTTTGGATAGTATTTCACATAAACCTTTATGTCATTTATTTTTATTGTCAACGACATTGGATTCTGCGGTGCTGTGATACACTTCAGCACAGTCATAGGCAACAAGCTAGAGGTGTTGTATGTAACCAGCTCCGTATGTCGTCCGAAAAGTGCGGTGGTCTGTCTCTGTATCGGTCATCTCCACCGTACCCAGTAGAATGATCTCGGACAAACAGCCATGGAGTCTCTGGACTGGTCATCTCCACCGTACCCACTAGAACGACCTCGGATAAAGAGCCATGGAGAGATACATTCTTGCACCAGGCAGACTTACGGCGCTTGGTAAGAGTACAGACAGGTTCTGGTCCGTTTGTGTACGAGATGACTTGCTGCCTCGCCTTGGCGTTTGTCTTGTGTTCCTATGAAATACGGAGTGTCTGTCTACACCATCTTAGTCTCGTCTTTGATCTCCTTTCGGAGCCCCGCTCTCCATAGAGAAGGATGGAGCTGACCACTGGGGTGTGGAGTCTACCTTCACTGGGAAGCTGATGGACTTGATTCTCCAGGTGAAGTTAAAGATCCACGCTAATGATCATCAATGATTTGTCACCTTGGCGGGATATATCAAGTGTTTGATAATAGTGAAGATGAACACTTGAGTAGTTTCTTATTTAACCATAAGACGGACATTTTTACCGGTATCTAAGAGATACAGGACGCAACCAGTCAATTCTTGGCATTCCTGAACTTCTCTTAAATACGAAGTCATTTTTCGTGATATGAATCCTGTATTACAGTTACACGATATGCATGTCTGTTTTCAACAAATTATTGATTATCTCAAGAGCATACCTTTAGTATACCAAAAATGAATAGATAAATAAACAAACAATATGATAGATTAAAAAAAAAAAAAAAACATTCTGTATAAAGCGTTAGTCAACTACGACACGAGTTGCATGCATGGATTCAGTTTCTTCTGATCCATGACATACATTTCGTTTCCGGATTTTTTTTTTTTTTAATCTATCTCGAATGGAGGAAAAAAAAAAGCTTGAACATTCCTGTCAATAGATACGAAAATACATCCTTTCCATTTCTCTTCATCGATCCGCTAAAGTGGAGAATGTCATAGTGAACATCGACCGCACTCGCACAACCAGGAGGAGAAGGAAGAGGAGGGAAGGAAGACGGGGGGGGGGGGGGGGGGGGGGGGGGGGGGGGGATGGGGGAGCATTACTCTATGACCGCGAGCACACATCACCACGAAAAGAAAATTCTCTTTTGAAAGCTAGCAATTCCTTAAGACCCATGTTTTTTATTGATCGGGGTTAGAAGTTTGTAAACAGTAAATCCAATAACCCCCCATTCCCGATACTTCAAAACTTGTTTGTCTGCAGTTTGTATGTTTATGATCTGTCCTTCGCCATGATGTTCACAGGAATCATATCTAGTAGAATAAACAGTTTTGGAAGGAAAGTTCAAAGTTTTGAAAGCCTTTGATAAACAGGCACGGGATTGGCCGTGACTTCTTTCAGCGTTTTTTACCTGCGATGGAGGACTCTGTTGTCAACCAATATTTTGTTACTTTTTAAGTGTTGTAGGGATCAAATGTCTCTTTTTTTTCTCTTTCTTTTTTTTTCCTTTTCTTTCTTTCTTTTCATAAATATCAATAAACTGGGGAAGACGTATGCTTGTGAAAACTTTGTAATGTGTGTGTGTGTGTGTGTGTGTGTGTGTGTGTGTGTGTGTGTGTGTGTGTGCGTGTGTGTGTGTGTGTGTGTGTGTGTGCGTGTGTGTGTGTGCGTGTGTGTGTGTGTGTGTGTGTGTGTGTGTGTGTGTGTGTGTGTGTGTGTGTGTGTGTGTGTGTGTGTGTGTGTGTGTGTGTGTGTGTTGTGTGTGTGTGTGTGTGTGTGTGTGTGTGTGTGTGTGTGTGTGTGTCTGTCTGTCTGTCTGTCTGTGCCTGTGTCTGTCTGTGTGTGTCTGTCTATGTGTCTGTGTGCCTGTGTGTATCTACGTGTGCTTGCGCGTGTGCGTGCACTTGTGTGCATGAATGGATGTGCGTTTACAAGTGGACGGCGAAATAACTGACTCACACTGCATAAACATCTATTGGAAAGGATCGATCTATTTATTTTGACTTTGGAAACACAAAAGTGACCCCAAGGTCCAGAAACGCCATGACAATGATGTTGACAGACAGGACAATTGCTTCGAAGAAGTAAAACACTTTTCCTTTCTTCCTGGCTGATTCACTGTGCTCTGCATTACTGCCATGCATTCTGACTCCTCCATCCATTCTGACTCCTCCATCCGTTCTGACTCCTCCATCCGTTCTGACTCCTCCATCCATTCTGACTCCTCCATCCGTTCTGACTCCTCCATCCGTTCTGACTCCTCCATCCGTTCTGACTCCTCCATCCGTTCTGACTTCTCCATCCACAACTAGCCCCCGAATTGTCCTATCGCATCCCCGACACTGACTTCTCCATCCACAACTAGCCCCCGAATTGTCCTATGGCACCCCCGACACTGACTTCTCCATCCACAACTATCCCCGAATTGTCCTATGGCATCCCCGACACTGACTTCTCCATCCACAACTATCCCCCGAATTGTCCTATGACACCCCCGACACTGACTTCTCCATCCACAACTATCCCCAAATTGTCCCATGGCACCCACGGCACTGCCAATCCACAGAGAAGGACTAAGCAGTCATAAGGCAACCCACCAGAGGAAACACTGCTCCGCCGTGCACAAACCTCGGTGGTGCCTTTTCCGATCCAACACGCGCGGGACACTCCCTACTAAATAGATAAAACTCGACTGCGTGGTTATAGTCCTCTCACCTGAGCATATAGTACACCCACATATGGGTAGGGAGTCAGTCAAGGCAAAAAAAAAAACAGAAATGGATTATTCTAATGGGAATCGAACCCACTATCTTCAAACTGTATCAGCGGATACGCGTTGCCAAAATTGTCAAAACGCGCAGAGAGGATCTGCTGCTACCGGGATTTATCGTCAGTATGGAGCTTGTACACGGCCATCTTTGTCTTTGTGGTCAGCCTGGGATTTGTCCACACTCTTTGTGTGAGGCGAGCAAGTGTTGTGGCTGCCTTCCCGATCCTCTTGTCGATCTCGGTGTCAAGGGAGAGATTAGCGGTGACGGTGATGACATCAAGCTCATAGTCATCAATGGTGATGGCTGGTGGTGACGGCGTGTCTTGATCCAGGACGATATGTCTTCTTTAGTGAGGCACGGACCACGTATTCTCGCCAGGAGGAAGGGGTCAATTCCTTCCACCTCAGAAGCCTCCGGTACATACTCTGCGTCTCCTGGCAAGACAGAGTGACCAACACCGTAGTCCTGCCTCGCGCTGGCCTCCCTACCATGTATACCTGCTGAGACAGTGTCGGCTGCGGTGGCTGGGCCGCGTTCGCTGCGTGGAGGATCGTCGCATTCCAAAAGACGTCCTCTATGAAGAGCTTAGAGAGAAGGGCAGAGATGCATTGGCCACCCACAGCTGAAATACAGAGACGTTTGCAAGAGACAGGAAGGCGCTTGAGATCAACACTGAGTCCTGGGAGGACCTCGCAGTAGACCGCAACAGCTGGAAAGTACTCTCAAGAAACAGCTGCAGATTGGCGAAGACAAACTGACAGCTGCTGCAGCAGAAAAGCGAGCCCGCAGAAAGGGGATGACAGCCAAAAAAAACAGTGTCAGCATACAGATGTGACCGCTGCGACAGAGACTGCCACTCTCGCATCGGTCTCAGCAGCCACAGGCGACGCTGCTCGGGTCGAGCAGACAGCCCGGACAAATAGCTGAATTTAAGTCGGATATACTTTATCCATGGTCAGCTATGACCGACGGAGGCCTACTACTATGGAGCTTGGGTCATGTTCTACGCAGACTGCAACAGAACAGCCACCACTGAACATCACCAGAGTCAATGCAGAATCTCTTCTGGTGAGGTAGACGAGGGGTGGAGGGAGGGGGTGGAGTCGGATAAAAGAAAATGGGGGAAACGTGAGAGAGAGAGAGAGAGAGAGAGAGAGAGAGAGAGAGAGAGAGAGAGAGAGAGAGAGAGAGAGAGCTCTCGGAACTCGGAACATAGAAAAACTTGCTTCAAAGACAGATTTAATTCTAGGTGGGATCTATACATCCAGTTTCTCCTTGTAGGCTATGTCATGCAAATTAGTTATGCAAACAAGAAAAAGAACAACAAAAGGAAACAAGATGCAAAGCATATAAACGTACTCCCAGTTTATCCTGAATACGCGCGAGATATTCCATAAAGAGGAAAAACCGTCTTGGGCTGGTGTAACCGTTAGTAATGGCTATTCTGGTAAACATCGGCCATCATCTGTAACCTAGAATGAACATACTTACAAATCTTCAGAAAGATCGGCCAAGAACTTTCTGAGATTTTCCATACAGACGAAAACCATTATGGGCCGTTAGTAACGGCTATAACGATAAAAAAAAAACATCAGCCATCATCCGTGACCCATAAATGGACATACCTACAAATTTTCAGAAATATCGGCCACGTTCTTTCTGAGATATTCCATGAAAAAAGAAAAACCTTTAGGGGCTATAACGGTAAACTAAAACATCGGGCATCATCCTTGACCCGCACACACACACACACACACACACACACACACACACACACACACGCACGCACACACACACACACACACACACACACACCACACACACACACACATACAGAGAGAGAGAGAGAGAGAGAAGAGAGAGAGAGAGAGAGGAGAGGAGAGAGAGAGGAGAGAGAGAGAGAGCATTTCTTCGTTCCCATTCTAAAGTACTCCCTGTTCTATAAGAACTGGGAGTACAACAAAACAAGCATGATAAGTACAGATAAACCTATGATGCGTAAGCTTGGTGTGTGTGTGTGTGTGTGTGTGTGTGTGTGTGTGTGTGTGTGTGTGTGTGTGTGTGTGTGTGTGTGTGTGTGAGAGAGAGAGAGAGAGAGAGAGAGAGAGAGAGAGAGAGAGAGAGAGAGAGATAGGGGTGGGGGAGAGGACGGCCTGCCAATGGTGACACAATATATATAGTTCTGTATGGAGAGCTGGCATTTGGACAGTTACAAAACAACCCAGGATATTGTACGCATAGAAGAATGACTATATACCTTCGGGGGGGGGGGGGGGGGGGGCACATTAAAGCAGGAAAAACGAGCCCACACCCCCACTCTCCAACCCCCTATCACTACCCCCCCCCCTTCCAAACACACACACACACACACACACACAAACTTTTTACGAATATTACATAATAATACTCTTGACCTGTGACATCCCCCCCCCCCCTCTCTCCCTCCCTCTCTGTCCCATTCTCTCTCTCTCTTATTTGTTGTTTTGTCTCGTTTGTTTTTTGGTTTTTTTTTTTTTTTTTTTACTTCCTAGTAGAAAAGACGAGACTAAAAGCTTAAGGAATATTTTTTTTTCTCGCTAGCTAGAAAAAGCACTTTCTGTACATTTATTGATGTGCTGAGCCGAAAACCTTACAGTGACGATCGATCGCATTCGCCGAAACTGGGCATATCAACAACCTCATTTTAAAGGCAAGCCCTCCAGACACGTTGAGAAAAAGAAGAAGAAGAAGAAAAAAAAACTTCATGATTTCAAACGCACGTCACCGGTCAATGAAAAAAAAAAATCTATGTGGAAAGAGCCCTCAGCAAATGTTCCATTGAACATTTAGAAAACTAAGTGAATGGAGCGATCTCCCCCACCCATGCACCCCATCCCCACCCTCAGTCTTCCACAGCTACGTCTTGCCTGGTCACGTTTCACCCGAGACGTTTCGCCAAATCATGCCTCATCCAAATGTGTCTTTTATGTCACGTTCATCACGTTGCACCGAGTCACAGTTCGCCCATGTTCATTCCCACACATCCGTCTTGTTTTGCTTGATCATGTGTCGCGTTTCGCCCAGTATGCCTTCATTCCCAAACACAAATCACGTTTCACCTACTGTGTCTTCATGCTCACACATCATCGCGTCTCACCCAATGTGTCTTCATTCTCACAAATCATGTTTTGCTCAATGTGTCTTCATTCTCACACATCGTCGTGTTTTCCTTAATGTGTCTTCATTTTCACACACACCATCACGTTTCACTCAATGTGTCTTCATTCCCACACATCATCACGTTTTGCTCAATGTGTCTTCTTTCTCACACATCATCACGTTTCACTCAGTGTGTCTTCATTCTCACACACATCATCACGTTTCACTCAGTGTGTCTTCATTCTCTCACATCATCACGTTTCACGTTCACTCAATGTGTCTTCATTTTCACACACATCATCACGTTTCACTCAATGAGCCTTCATTCCAACACATGCATCACGTTTTACCCAATGTGTCTTCATTCCCACACATCAAGTTTCACTCAACGTGTCTTCATTCTCACACATCATCACGTTTCACTCAATGTGTCTTCATTCCCACACATCATCAAGTTTCACTCAATGTGTCTTCATTCCCACACATCAAGTTTCACTCAATGTGTTCATTCCCACACATCATCAAGTTTCACTCAATGTGTCTTCATTCCCACACATCAAGTTTCACTCAACGTGTCTTCATTCTGCACACATCATCATGTTTCACTCAACGTGTCTTCATTCTCACACATCATCATGTTTCACTCAATGTGTCTTCATTCCCACACATCCATGACATTTCGTCCAAAAACTACATGTAATTAAGTTGTTTAAAACCGTTCATTATAAAAAAAAAAGTTCCGTTCATTATAAAAAAAAAAGTTCAAAGCATGATTGTTGCGTACATAACATGATTATGATAATATTAACGACGACGATGGTGGTGGTGGTGGTGGTGGTGGTGGTGGCTGATGGAGATAGTGGTGGTGGTGGTGATTGTCGTGATGATGATGGTGATGGTGGTGATGAAGATGATGATGATGATGACGATGACGATAGGACAAGAACAACAACAGTGGTGATGATGATGATGATGATGATGATGATGATGATGATGATGATGATGACGACGACGACGACGACGATGACGACGACGACGACGATAGGGACAACCGCAACGACGACTCTAAGAAACCAGTAGTCATCAACTCATGGGCATTTATCAGATGCGTACCATCAAATAATTGGGGGTAAGGGAAAGGAAGAGGGGAGGAGGGAAATTACCAGTTGGCTCACTGCGTTTACACCACACACTCAGTGCAAGTAACATTGGTTTCTTCTTCTTCTTTTTTTTTTAATTCCTATTAACAGACATTGTGATCGTGAAAGTCAGACAGAAATGCTCTAAATATATGGGTGAACTGGGCGAAAGGTGATTGAAAAAAAAAAATTGGACCCTCTGCACCTCTGCACGTCTCTTTGTGGATCTCTCTGCACGTGGGTCAACTTTGACGTTGGCATTTTTTTTTCAATGCAGCAACTGCACTGAGCCCAAAGGTGACCAACATGGCGGAAAGATAAGAAGAGGCAGAGCTAAGGAAAATCAACTCGGCCACGGAGAATCACAGCGGACTGCTACAGCCTGAAACAGCAAGCAAACGAAAAGTGGAAGTGAGCGAAACGACAGCCACGAACCGGAAGGAAAACCAACGCACATGGTACTGGCGTGAGCGCAGCCACAACACAGAACAGCCCTTGCCTTTTGGTGGGGAAAAAAAAAAGAAAGAACGAACTCGACCTTCCAAGACACGACACTACACCACTACGGGTTCGACTTGCTACTGAAGAGAACGCCGTACTGAAGAATGAAGACCTCCACCGACAGAGAGTCCGAAGTGAACAGAAATGAAGACAGTTAAGACACACCGACGACGATGAACACTCTTAGAGAGAGAGAGAGAGAGAGAGAGAGAGAGAGAGAGAGAGAGAGAGCGAGCTCATATTAAATGCATGCGTAACTTATGTCCATTCATAATAGAAATTAGCAATACAAAGTAAAGAAAAGAAAGAAAAAAAAAAGATTCGTGTCAACTGCTCTTCTTCTTGGTAGGAAACGGTTGAAAATTCTGACCACCCCCCCCACCCCACCCCCCCCCCCCCCACCCCCCCCAAAAAAAAAAAAAAAAAAAAAAAAAAAAAAAAAAAAATAGGAAGAGAAGAATTTCCACGTCTCCTTCCTTTTGACTGATCAGTGCGTGGACTAGAAATAGCGTGACTTGTGAATGGCGGCTTTGTTTAGAACGGACGTTTTCTAAAACACACACACACACACACACACACACAAACTGTGAGGACCACGGGTTTTTTTTTTTCTTTCATGGATTTCTGTTCTTTTCCTCTTTCTTTTTGACTTTATTCATCTAACTGCCTACAAGTTTTATAAGAACTGGAGGGGTAAAAGATTACGCAGAGGGTGATTGTAACGCACGTGCGTTGGTGCCTTCCATGGTGTTCCGTTTAACTTTTTTTTTTTTTTACTGAGAGAGATGGTGGTTAAGGTGGGGTGGGAGGTTTAAAAGTGTGTATATGTGTGTGTGTGTGTGTGTGTGTGTGTGTGTGTGTGTGTGTGTGTGTGTGTGGTTATGTATTCCTGTTATGTTGTGTTTTGTTTTTCTTGTGTATGCACGTGTACATGTGTGCGCGAGCATGCCCACCGTGTGCGGCCTTGTGTGTGTTTATGGTTGAGTGTTCGTGTGTGTGTGTGTATGTGTGTGTGTTTGTGTGTGTGTGGTGTGTGTGTGTGTGTGTGTGTGTGTGTGCGTGCGGGCGTGTGTGTGGTGTGTGTGTGTGTGTGTGTGTGTGTGTGTGTGTGTGTGTGTGTGGTGTGGTGTGTGTGCGTTCCGTTCTCGTTTTCTCATTAATTTATTTTAGGTTTATCCTTTTAAAATGTCAGTACACAACACTATGTTAATCTGACAGTAAATGGTTTCAGTCAGTCAGTCAGTGTGTGTGCGTGCGCGTGTGTGCATGCGCGCGTCCGTGTGTCTATGTGCGTTTGTGTGTATGTGCGTACGATCCTCAATGTGTGGTGCATATGTGTGCGTGTGTGTGTGTGTGTGTGTGCGCGCGCGCGTGCGTGCATGCACTTGTGCGTGCGTGTGTGCGTGTCTGTGTGTGTGTGCGTTTGTGTGTACGTATGTGCGTGTATGACATATACATATGCGTATAAGTATTTCTGTATGAGCGTGCCTTCAAATCTCTCTGTGTTCGTGTGTGTGTGTGTGTGTGTGTGTGTGTGTGTGTGTGTGTTGTGTGTGTGTGTGTGTGTGTGTGTGTGTGTGTGTGTGTGTGTGTGTGTGTGTGTGTGTGTAAGTGTGTTTGCGTGTGTGGGTGTACGAGCGTGCAGTATATGTACGTGTAAATGTAAGAGCTTCATTGCTGCAAAGAATGAGAACACCCACATTTTTAATTACTGTATATTTACTGTCAGGTGCACACAGCTTTCCCCCATGTCGCCCCCACCCCCCACCCCCACCCCCCAGCCCCCGCTCCAATCCCCATTTCCTCCCCATGCCCTCTTACCCGGCCCACCTTTCCCTCCTTATCTCATCCCCAACCCCCACCCCTTTCACCATCATCCCTTTCTCTCCATCTCCTCCTCGTCTCCTTCTGCAAATAGATTCCCAGGGAGGTAAAGAAAAGGGACCGCTCGGCTGAAATCCTACGGTAATGGCTCGCGCTTCTTCCTCGTTGTTGAATTCCAAGAACGCCAGCCATTTGCCCGGGCAGATGATGATGATGATGATGATGATGTTGATGATGATGATGATGTTCATGATGATGATGATGATGATGATGATGATGATGGTAGATGTTATGATGATGATTATCATCATCTCATGGTGGTGATGATGATGACGATGATGATGATGATGATGATGATGATGATGATGACGATGACGATGACGATGATGATGATGATGGTGGTGACTGTGATGATGATGGTGGTGATGATGATGACGATGATGTTCATTAATACCCCATATTATGATCAGATCATGTGCTTTCCAACTCACTAAAAAAAAGGCCAGAAAAAAAAAAAGAGAAAGAAAAACTGGCTGGGAGAAAGAGGGAAGTTACGCAGGACGGGAAAGAAAGGGTTAACAGAGTGGCATGCAAGCCAAAGCTCTCAAACACAAATACTCGGACGCCATCGTCTCTCAGAAGAAGAAGAAGAAGAAGAAGAAGGAGAAAACAAATATCAAGAATACGCCCATCCTTCAGCCATCGTTATTCTCCAGTTGACAGAGGACTGCGACTTGTCACAGAGAAATTCCTTATTTCGTTCCAAGGGCCGATACAAAAAAAAAAGAAAAAAAAAAATTCATCCGCCGTCCAGACGACATCAAGATGGCTGACCGCACGACGCAGTCTCCTCCGCAGTCACAACAGACGAAATTGTGGGCGTAGTGGTGGTGGGGTGGTGGTGGGTGGAGGAGGAGGAGGAGGAGAAGGAGGAGGAGGAGGAGGAGGAGTTGAGGAAGGGGGGTTGGGTGGGCAGATGATCAAAGAATGAAGCTTGCTGGAAGCAAAGGAGCAGGAAAGGAAGGGGGTGGGGGGTGGGATGGGGGGAGGCGCGAGGGAGGTGGAGAGGGGTGTTCAGGAGAGGAGTGGGGGGGGGGGGGGCTTATCAGAGACAAGACAGGCGGCAAATCGCCTTTAACTGGCGTCCCCGGGGTCGCTCTGATCCTCTCTACAAACACTTCCTGCTCCGCCACGAGATAATGATTCCCCTTCACCCCTCGGCCCGCGTCCCCCCCCCCCCCCCCCTCACCCCCCCCCCCCCTCCCCCCCCCCCTTGCCCTGTCTTCCACCTTTAACCTTCACCCCCCACCGTACCCATCCCCCCCCCCCCAGCCCTCACCCCCCCATGCCATCCACACGCCCCTACTCTTGCTTTTCCGAGCACATTCCGTACCCCTCTCCCGTCCCCCTTCCCTGCTCCCTTGTTTCGTTACTCTGTGTGGGTGTGTGTGTGTGTGTGTGTGTGTGTGTGTGTGTGTGTCTGTGTGTATGTGTGTGTGTGTGTGTGTGTGTGTGTGTGTGTGTGTGTGTCTGTTCCACTCGCATCCCCTACTAGTTCTTCCCTACTGGCTGTTCTCTTGTTTTGCCTGTCTGCCTGTCTCTGTCTGTCCTGTCTGTCTGTCTGTCTCTCTCTCTCTCTCTCTCTCTCTCTCTGTCGTGCTAAACACATAATACAGGCGACAGAAATAAACGCATTCACGAATTCATGTACAGCAATGGTAACAAAAGCACCACCATCCCAAGACTGCTACAACATAAAAAACAAATACTACTACTATTACTACTGCTGCTACTGCTACTACTGCTGCTGCTGCTGCTGCTACTACTACTACTACTGCTGCTACTACTACTACTACTTGTAACAAAGACGATATTAGTATGGTGATGATCGTAATAATGATGATAATGATGATGATGATGTTGTCGTTGTTCATGATGATGATGATGATGATGATGACGATGACGACGACGACGACGACGACACTGATGATGATGATGATGATGATGATGATGATGATGATGATGATGTATGACGACGACGACGACGACGACGACGACACTGATGATGATGATGACGATGATGATGATGATGATGACGATGATGACGACGACGACGACACTGATGATGATGATGATGATGTAGCTCCCGCCACAAACAGTAACTGACACTAAAGAATGCGCGTCGAAGAACATTCCTCTTTGCCAAGTGTGTATGAACACATGGCCGTTATATAAATCATTCCACAGGCGCTCGTAGCGCAACCAACGATAACAACAATAACATCAATATTAACAACAGCAACAACCACGTGCAATCGTCGTCATGTTTATCAACAACGATAATGACAGAGATCTTGTACAGGCAGAAGGATAACTTTGACAACTGCATTGCCAAAATAATGAGGACAGGAGTCTGGATCATGTCCCTTTTGTTTGGGCATGCTCTCTCTCTCCCCCTCTATATGTGTGTGTGTGTGTGTGTGTGTGTGTGTGTGTGTGTGTGTGTGTAAGATCTCTGGCGTACCAAATCAGCTGAGTAACTGAGTAAGGTAAGGTAATGTTGCTTATAGCCCACCCGACCGCAAAGGGCCATATCAGGGCTGTCACCACGTTAAAATCAACTCACAAGTCGTCAATAAAAAAAAAAAAATAATAAAACAACTTTCACACATCTCTTTAAAAAACACATCTTCTAAAAGCGTACCTGAAACTTCGTTGACATCTTTCTTCCGTGAAATCCTAGATCAGATGTAAAATGTTGATCTCTTTCAGAAACTCAAAGATCACGTCAGGTGGCACATCTCTGAACAAGGTTTTCAAGGAGTCTGCTGTAAAGTGTTTATGTCTCACATCATGCAAGTCCCAACAATCTAAAAGAATGTGTTTCACTGTGAGTGTAAGACATGACATGGAATGCACCACGGAGCTTCTTCACCTTTTAAAAGATAACAATGGGTGGAAAACGAGTGGCCTGTGTGCAAGCGGCACAAGACTGTTTCATCTTTACGGCCGCCTCGGAAACATGGTAAAAAACTATTTCAGGTTTTGACGGATTTTAAATAGTTTGTTATCCGTCTACAAGGTCCATTGCTCTTGCCTGAGGTCTTTGACGTAATCAATAACTTTGGGTTTTTGATCTGCGTCACAGTCATGCGTCATTATACCTGCTGCTTGGTGACGCATCACAGACATGTGTCATTATACCTGCTGCTTAGTGACGCGTCACAGACATGCGTCATTATACCTGCTGCTTAGTGACGCGTCACAGACATGTGTCATTATACCTGCTGCTTAGTGACGCGTCACAGACATGCGTTATTATACCTGCTGCTTAGTGACGCGTCACAGACATGCGTCATTATACCTGCTGCTGGAATTCTGTCCGTTGTTCCTCGTTCTCCTTTTCTTTTCTTTTTCTTTTCTGGATTTTTTCCCCCAAAATTTGCACGATTTTTGGCAATATCTTATTCATTTTGAAATTATCAGAAATAAAACCAAAACAAGAAAAAGATAGAAACTGAAACTGTACCTTGACTGAGCTTCCTAACCCAGCTATGCAGTTTACCTTGCAAAAAGAAAATGTCCATTTTCGGCAAGAAAAAAAAAATCGGCGATAAGTGGTAACATTAGTACCATCATCATCATCTTTATTATCATCATCATTAAGAATACTGCCATAGCGCCTATCCTCAGTTTGAGACCAAGTTCTATAGGCGCTTTACAGTCCACACTTTACATAACGGGCTGCCTACCTGGGTAGAGCCGACAGAAGAGCTACCTGCTAGCGCTAAATTCAATTGTTTCCCGTGTCATTCAGTCTGATAAACAATTAGTTCTTTGATTTATATTTTCTTTTTTTTCGGTGCATTCTACGTGTATACGTATCATCCATACAATGGCCTCGCTTGGTTAGACCGTGCTGAAGGTATACAGAGCAACTGTTCTCCCCTCACTCCTCTACGCATGCCAAACGTGGGCAGTGTACAACGGCATGCCAAGAAGCTGAGTCACTTCCACACAACCCGCCTCAGAGGACTGTTAAACATGAAATGGCAGGACAGAATCCCAGACACAGAGGTGCTGGACCTAGCAGACCTGCCGACCGTCCACGCTATCCTCATGCTGTCTCTGCTTCGATGGGCAGGTCATGTAGCTCGCATGGCAGACCACCGGCTACCCCTGAGACTCTTCTTCTCCGGTGAGCTGCAACAAGGAGTGCGTTCTCATGAAAGTCAGAAGAAAACGCTTCAAAGACACTCTCAAAACGTACCTGGAAACATTAACATCAACCCCGTTCCATGGGAGCAAACTGCTATGGATCGAGCTAGATGGCGCAACTCTATCCACAAGGGCGCCAATTCATGTGGACAAAGGAGGACAGCTGCAGCGCAACAAAAGAGACAGGCAAGGAAATCCCGCGCCGGCAAGCAAGGGGTCTCCCACATTCCCTGTCCAAGCTGTCACCGCACATTCCGTGCACGCAACGGCTTGATCAGCCACCTGCGTGTCCACAAAATCGTCCCCCCCCCCCCCCATCCCCCCCCCCCCCCCCCTCAACCCCAAGGTGACTGAAATGGTCCTCGTCGACCAAACAACAAACCTGCATCAGTGGACAAAGAATCCACGAGCTGTTCACCTGCATTGTCAGAACACAACGGAATCAGCGGTATTCATAATAATCCGAATTAAACTAGGGGCAGCCAAGACCTCCAAAGAAGTGGAACGGTGCTGTTACATATACTCCGACCGTACCTGATTTTCATCGTCTATCTCTTGATATATTTCCGAAACTATTACCGCCACGTCGACACTGTACTTACCGGAATCATTATCGTCTCTGCAATGAGACAGATGCTAGTTGCAGATTTCTAGCTTAATTTGTTGCCGAGTATTAACATAGTACATATCTTTAATCCCCCTCTCCCCCCCCCCCCCCCTCCCCTCACCAACCCACCCCACCCCCCTCCAAATGAATGGTAACTCGTTCACTGAAAATCTGACGGATTAGTATATTTTGATACCTCTAATACGATCTTATTTTCATAGAGACCTATGTTCTCTCTTCTTATGAATTTATGGAAGTGTCAAAAATGGTGTCTGGCAATGTTTAAAGTGAAAAAAGGCTCAGCTCTAAACTCTTTGGTCTGGTCTTCATCAAAATCTAACGGGTCCATCTTGAGTCAAATATGATCGTTCCGCCAAGTTGGTGACAATCGGTTTGGTTTAAAGAAATCTTTAATCACAGGTACGTACAGTTACAAGTGAGCAGCAACAAGCTGAATGCTTATAGTGTGCTCTACAAAATGACAATACACAACTAATTTACCTGGCGGCTACAGTAATACAAATATTACATTATTTTTATGAAAACAATTGACAGTTTAAAGTTTATAAATCTTATGAAGAATACAAAAAGAGAACACCCCGCCCCCCCCTTTCCCGGAAAGAGAAAAAAATAATTAAAAAAAAAAAAAATAAAAAAAAAAAAAAAAGAGATAAAGAAAGAAACGGAGATTAATGAAGAGAGACTATGAGAAAACACACCACAGGCACACTAATTTGTTATCATCACAATTTTTGAAATAACGGCAACATTTTTATACAATCTTCTTTTGTCATACCTGAAACCTCCAAAAGACAATGTATCTAAAAACCGGTTGCTTCCAGAGATAAACTTATGAACAGCTTCAAATATCAATATATTGGTATCTATATGCAGATTACGGTCACCTTTTAACAGAGTTTGAACATTTCTGTAGTGTGATGGGAGATCGGAAATAGTTTGTGTGCGGGTTTCATAAAACGAGGACACAACAGAAAATAGTGTTCAGCTGTTTCCTCCCCATTACCACACTCACACAGTGGGTCGTTAATTAGATGGCGGTTGAACATATCGTATCTCAGATCACTGATTCCAAGACGAAGACGGCAATGAATGATTGGTTTTTTTTCTCTCGCCATGGTAAAAGTACGGTGGTATGACAGGATCATCAGCCGATAAATGATGCTTGACTACGCTTAAAGATGGACTGGTTTTAATATGATCTGGGAGACTATTCCATAAAGATGTAGTTGAAGGAATGAAGGATTTCCGATATATCTCAGTGTTGCATTTTGGAGTTGTACGCTCTAACGGTCTTCTCCTGTGATAAGGATTCCTGTCCGAAACAAGACCAGGCAAAAGATCAAGTAAATAAACCGGACACATGGAGTGAGCAAAATCCAGATTCTTCATATAATTTTTTCAGGACTTGTTCCACGAACAGCTCCAATAATTGTTCTTATAGCCTCTTAAGTGTAAGTTTTTCAAGAGAAATGGATTGCATTTCGGAACAGTTGTCCCACACAACATCTGCATAGTCAAAATTAGGTAATACGAAAGATTTATACATGATTTCTAAGGCTCTCCTACTAAATCTATATTTGAAACTTTTCATACAGGAAAGCAGCATAGTGATTTTGTTTCGTATACCATTAATATGTTCATCCCACTTGCAATTATTTGAAGTATAAGTCCAAGAGTTTTATGATTGTCTTTGCCTTGAAGATACGTTTGTCCAAACATAAGGGGTAAGACTAGATGATTGCCCCGTAAAAAGTTAAGTAATTCTGTTTTCTCTTCACTGAATTTTATTTTCCAGCGCTGCGCCCAAAGATGTATCTTTTGTAGATCAGAATTGAATTATTTCTGTGCGAATAGTAGGATCATTAAGTGAGAAGGACATGCTGGTATGTCCGCAAAAAGTTTAACTTTAGATCTTTTACCATCTGTAATGTCGTTAATGTAAATAAGAAATAAGAGAGGTCCAAGAACTGAGCCTTGGGGAACTTCTGCAGGGACTCTGACATAGTCTGATTGGTCACCTTGATTACAACTGCCTGCATGCGATCGGAGAGATAATCGGTGAACCATGCTAACAACGTCCCCCTCGTATGCCATTGCCTTCAAGTTTACGGATGAGACCTCTATGCCAGACCACGGTCAAAGCTTTAGAAATGTCGAAGTACACAGCTTGCGTTGTGTTCAACTATCAAATGAGGAACATGAAATTGTAATAGATACCATAATAACTGATGACTGTGGAATCACCAGGGATAAACCCGGATTGGGAAGGTGAAATGATATCATTTGTCAATAAAAAAAAAATTGAAAACTTGCTGTGGATACATCTTTCCAGAACCTTTCTAACGCAGCTGAGCAAAGAGGACTGGACGATAGTTGTTACAAAGATCCTTCGATTCTTTTTATGTAGTGGACTTACATGGGCTGTTTTCCAGGACGTTTGGAAACTTTGCTTCAATCATACTTCTGTTAAATATGGTAGTCAATGGATCCAATATAACTGGAAGAGATGCAATCAACAACCTGTTGTGAACCAAATCAGGCCCTACTGCTTTATCTTGTTCAGATCAAGATAACATCCTTAACATTAGTAGCTGTCAAAGAAATGTCTGTAATTTCTGGAACTATGAATGGTACATCTGGCACTTCATTATCATCATTTCCAAAGTGGACTGAGCAATGAAATATTTATTGAAAGCGTTCGCTTTGTCTGTATTGCTATAGTTACAATGCCATTACAAACAATTGGAGGCATTTCGTTCGAATCAATACTTTCTTTTTTTAAAAAGATTTTACCAGGTGCCACCATTCTTTTTTACCAAAATTTGTGGAGTTAGAAACTTATTGTCTAATCAGCAACATAGTCAAGTTGTCTTGTCGTCTCTTGATGTCACATAATTCCGAAATCGACGAAACCTGCACCAATCTTCGGATCATTGTATATTTTATATACTGTGTATTGTTTTACGTTCCTCTATTAAGAGTTCTATTTCATCAGTCATCCAGGGGACGTCGTCAGGACGTACAGTAATAACTTTAGACGGCATGCATAGTTTCGACTTTTTCCATTAATATTTTTGAAAACATTTCAGCACTTTGATCTACTGATATTCTGTGCGGAGTAATGCCGTCCCAGTTTACAGTGCCTAAACAGGTCACAAAAGCGATCAGCATTAGCTTTCTATAATTAGTATGGTCCTTTTGAATGGCTGGTTCTTGACCACAGTATGTCGTGGCTTATGCGCTAGGAACATGGATCACGGAAAACACTATGATGTCACTGAAATAGCGTGTGCCCGCAAACACGATCAGGGAGTTGACAATGTGGGGCATTGTGTGAGAACCAGATCCAAACACGTTGCACGTGAATCTGTAATCCTTGTGGGCATTAATAATAAACGAGTGAGCCTGTATCGATTCATGACTCCAAGTAAGCACGGGGAGGGTGTCGTAAGGAAAGCACTATTGAAGTCACCAAGAATAAAATAAATTTGATGAAGTATTATTTACCTTACGAATGCTTTCTTCTATCTGATCCCAGTAACTTACAGGGGAACTTGGAGGTCGATAAAATGACCCAACCAGTAGGACTACTTTGGCCAAGCTTTGTCTCGACCCATACAGCTCAAGGTCATTAATATAGAGATCCGGTCGAGGTTTACAAACTAAGTTGTTTTTAACATAAATAGCAACTCCACCATGAGGGTCATTTGATCTGTCCACACCGGGACCGGTGGATTAAAATTTGTCATATGTGTTGAGTCGTTCTTGACCGAATCTGACAGCCATGTTTCTGATACTGTGATAATGTCGAATGTATTATATTCTGCTTCAAAGATATCCCATTTTGTTTCTTAAACTGTTGACGTTTACATGAATTATCTTAAGATCAGTTTGGTATCAGGTCCCGGATTGAGTTCAACATCACCTGACAACAGCAGAAGCAGTTGATGAATGAACACATATGTATTGTTAAATTTCGTACTACTGTTACCACGAAAGTTGACGTGAATGTCGGAGACAAGAAACTCTTTCACGAACTGCAAAAGTCTTTACAACGGAAGTGGATAAGACAATGAAAAAAAAAACAGAGAGAGCGTAACATTGTGAGTAGAATCCAGGCATGACAATATTACAAAACTGTGTAACATTAGAGCAGGTTCAAAAAAGACAGGCTTCTAGTAGCAGACAAAGATTTTATGTAGTAAACGGCCTACCTAGCACGGATACGTCCACCCAGATCTATACTCATTTATTAAGTCACTGCACTCTGCAGCACATAGAACAAGACCATGACTAGGGTAGACAGAAGTAACAAATAAAGAATCTCCCAAAGTCTCTCGAGTTGAAGGAAAAACGAATCGCCTTAAAATGCAAAAATAAACAAAATATTCAAACATGTCGATTTAACATATATAAGAAAAAGGAAGGACACAAAAATTAAAATGTTACAACGCACCTAGGGTTCGTAGACTGCCAAAAAATGAATGCGGCGTATACGACCGAAAACGAAACAAAACAGCGAAGCGCCACATCAGGTGACGCTCACGAGAATGAAATCCAAATCTCTTTCACGCGTGACCCTTCCTCGCGCGGGCGCGCGCTCGCAGATGCCGCTCCAGCACCTCTGGCTAATACGACCGCCGCCAACGATCGCCGACCCCTCCTGCAGTTACCGTAAGAGCAGGGGGTAGCCTCTTCATACATAACTCATCTCCAGTTAGAACGTCCACCCATGTCTACAGAGAAGACCCAGGCATAACACACACAAGGTAAGGAGGACAGGAAGCACTAGGGTGAGTACCACACGTGCGCGCTTTCTTAAACTGTTCACGCTGCCCCCTGGCTAACGCGTCTGACGAACGGATCACATCACGGCTGCGGTGCGAAGCGGCCTGCGTTTCGCCCCGGTTAATCACACTGACGCGCGAAACGACAAATGTTCACGCTGAGTGTTCACCACCCCTCCGCTAAAGCACAGACTTAACGGCTCAACTGATTTGCAGAAACACGTCCCATGCACACTGTTGGCCACAACTTCGGAAGCGTTACGCATAATCAAACCAAGGAACATCTGTTCCACAATACGCTTCCCATTCATTTGTAACGCGACAAACGTGAGACTAGCCATGGCGCATAGGACTTATGCCGAATCGACCTTTCCCATGTGTGTAGTGTACATATGTTCAGTAATGTCACAATGTCCCTGTAGCCGATTGTTTTCCCTTAAATGTGTGTCAGCGCTAGCCGACTGTTTCGAACAGCACCCCGTTAGGCATTTAACGGATCGCGTTTGAAACACACTACGATGGTTCTGACGTGCATCGGCCGCGCACTGGAGCGCGCCTCCACGCGCATTAGTTTCTGCATTCGAACCCCACAACGCACGGGGTCACCACTGGGGCGGCAGCGGCGTCAACGATATACCTCGCTAGTGAGGTCGACGATTCGACAGTTACCACAATTCGACAGATATAAATCATGCATAATGATACCCTCCCTGATGATGATGATGAAGTCAGTAGTAGTAGTAATGTAGGTAAGTATTGAGAGTTAGTGAGTAGATGATGGACAGTCGTGTACGTAGTCAGTAATACTAGTAGTAGTAGTAGTAGTAGTAGTGGTAGTGGTGGTGGTAATAGTACTTATCGTAGTAGAACTAGGAACGTAACTATTTTCCTTGCCCGATCCCGAGACTCCTACCCGACAGAGTTGAGTTGCCGTGGCGGACCCTGGTTGGGAGGAATTGGGATCCCGGACACAGTCCGTATTTCTATCCATCTTAAATGGAGTGGGTTGTGGAGGTTGTTTTGTAATTTCCTGATAGAAACACTGCAGGTGACTGTAATTCTCGGGCCTCCCCCTGGTTGACGCCGGGATATATTAGAAAGTGAAGTCGTAAGAGTACAGCCCTGGTCATTGCAGTCTAAGACGAATACTGGAATTCCGTAGCATCATCTTAAATCATCCCCATTCTAAATCGATCAGCATTAAAAAGTCTCCAAATGCTGTGGGCTCATTCAGGCACTGCTCTAATGCGTTGACTTTCAATTTCGAGGTCCTAATCCAAAGTCTGTGGCCTTGGTTTGGTCGGCGTCGGGGGTCAACCGGTATCGGCGAGGCCATGGGGTTGTCGTTGGACGGGGGGAGAGAGTCACTCACGCGGATCCTCGACTAAACTCTAAGCAGTTATGGTCGTCAGTAGGGGGGTAGTAGGTGGTGTCCAGCGAGTTATGTTAGACGCAGAAACAGGCGCCACTGAACACAGTGATCGAAGTGACTCGGCGTCAGTCGAAGCTCAGTGCAGTTGTCTCCTCCGGTGGGTTGCCTCTTGACGACTTGACACTGACTGTCCTGTGGATTGCCGGTGCCGGGGCTGCGGCGGGGCCGACCGGGCTGTGGGCTGTGGATGGGAGGGTCGGAATGAGCGGTGTGGTTGCACTGCCTCTGAGGTGGTCGCAGAGGGTGGGACAGAAAAAAAAAAAACAAACTCGACGTGTACTGGTAGTTCAGAACGAAGTGATTGGGGGCGGAAAATGAAGCAAAAATTCAGAAAGAAAAGGGGGCTTAGTTTTACCGCCATAGATACAGAACAACAGATTTACAGACCAAAGCACAACGCAATTTCGACCTCTTGGTCTTCTTCGTCCGTGCAAGAACAGACCTCATTTTAGGACAGTGAAAACGAAAGAACGAAAAACCACTTATTTTCTCACATTCAAGCACAAAAGGCTGTTGGTTAAAGATGGTAGTTTGTAGTGTTTGGTGTTAGTATAGTAGTAGTAGTGGCGCTGGTTTGTGATAGTAATAGTAGTAGTAGTAGCGGTAGTAGCGATATAATAATTATAATAGTAGTAATGATCGATGATGGTCACGATCAATTACACGAATCATACCAACAGCCATTAAGAAGAAACAGAAAAAAAATATGGTGTTTTGTCAAGTTTAAAAATATAATGACAATAATAATGGTGATGATGATTTTTACGGTTCATGATCACGATGATACCAAACAGAATCAAGGAGAAAAAGAAAAAAGAGTATTGTGTCAACTGTTTACAATGACGGACCATTTTTATTCACTTTTCTGTGGGCCCAGAACGACAACGAGTCACAATAAATGTAGTAGTCATGGACAATGTGCCTTGGAGCAAAAGCAAATAAAATGAGCACAAACCCTTTGTCTTGCTTATCACGGTCAGTGGGTGTGTGTGTGTGTGTTGTGTGTGTGTGGTGTGTGTGGCGTGCGTGCGTTGCGTCTGCGTGCGTGCGTGTGCGCGCGCGCGCATTGTGCATACATGTCAGTGGGTTACCGCCTCGTGTGTGTGTGTGTGTGTGTGTGTGGTGTGTGTGTGTGTGTGTGCATGCGCAAACACACGTATTGGTATGTATGTGTATCTGGTTGTTGTTTTCAATCGTAAACCTAAGCCGTTTTAATATCCCATCCCAATTTTCTGTTTTTGCAGATATCTTTGATTTTTTTTTCGTTGGTTATGTGCTTGTTCTGGTTTTTTGTGGTTGTTTGTTTGTTTTTTTAGGTTTTCTTTCAATTTACCAGCATATTTTCATTTTGAGTATGCAGTCCCATCATGGTGTGTTTAACATTTCTTGGTCTATTAATATATCAAAATTGCCATTACGTGAAATACTTGATCTAGCGGAAGCATGTCTCCGTCTTACAGATTTTTAGAGCTACAAACCCTTCAATTAGTCCTATGAAGTGCAGACTAATGCACTGCAAGTCTTAAACGCTGCTGGTCTGAACAGTTTCAGGTCTACAGAACACTTCGAACTTGCAAGCTGTAGACCTACTGAGCTGTACTTCCAGACTGAAGAGTTCTAGGTATAGTCAATGTAGTGAACTATAGTTTGGTTTGCTTGGGTTGTGTTCCTCGGTTTTCGGTTTTCTTTTGTGTTTCCCTTACGCTGCACTTAGGTCTGAGCTGGACATATCGACAAACCATGATCATCGTTTGTATTGTCATTACTCCCTGTCTGTCTTGCTCTTATAATATATATATATATATAATATGATATAATAGAGATGTAATGAAAGGGGGTGGGAGGCTACTCGAGTTAAATAGGGTGGATGTTTTCAAATCTGGCGACTCCCATCTTAGCACTCAGAAAAAGAAAGAACGAAACAAACAAACAGAAAAAATTAACGCGCGAGCGGCAGCCACACCCACACAACCACACCAAACACAACACACACAACACACACACCCAACGACGCACCACATTTACCTCACACCCAGTCTTTTTATTGTAAAAGTCCTAACCCGCACGCAGGGGTGTCAGTGCAGGCTTTGCAGATTTTTATCGGGGCGGTCGTAACGTTAAAATAACACTCGATTGACTGGAGGGGTGATTCCTGGGCGACTCGTCCCCACAGTGGAATGCAATATGAGGCGCGATGAGAACA
>JADBJO010020728.1:7500-18035 GCA_016801955.1 Conus betulinus
CGACCCCCTTTCCTCATCCCCTTTGTCCCTCTCACCCGCCCCCCCCCCCTCCCCCGCCCTCCCCTGCCCTCCCCCCACCCTTCCCTCAGTCCACCCCCTTCTTTCAACTTGAATGGTGGCCGGTGGCCGATGCTCAATAAAACATTTTTCGTTCGTTCTCTCTCTCTCTCTCTCTCTCTCTCTCTCTCTCTCTCTCTCTCTCTTTCTTTGTAAGGCAACCATCTTCCATGTTCCTGTGTTTCTCGCACTCGTTCTTTCCGTTTCCCTCTTTTTGATGAAAAATATTAAAAAGAACGAACAAAACTCTTAAAAACTAAATCAAACACATCACACAGTACCTTCTTTGTATGTTTTTTTTTTCTATGTGTGTACAATTTCTTTGTAATAGTTGATATCAAACGGATATCAACGGACGTCAGGTGTTTTGTTTTCTTGTTTGTTTTTCAAACATTCTGGTATTTCATATTCTAAATGCGTTCTCTCATGCTGAAAAGCTGAAAGACATACACACACATGCACAATGTAACAGCAACGCCAACGAACACCAAGGCCAGAATCATCCTGAGCCATCATTTAACGAGAAAACTCCATACACTCAAGAACCAGCCGGCTAGAATCGCAAAGAATGGTCATTTTAACATTGAAGTGCGTTAGGTAGAAATTGCAGATCATGATGGATGGATCATCAACAACAACACATCATCATCATCATCACCGTCATCACCATTATCAGTATCAATATCATTATTATTATCGTAGTTAAGTATCATGATGATGATTAGGATTATTAGCATTTGTTATTGTCATCAGTGTTAAGCTTTAGACACTGATGATGATGATGATGATGATGATGATAATGATGATGATGATGATGATGATGATGATGATGATGACGTGAATAATCAATGAACTGATTTGCCAAGACGAAAGACAACTAGAGCACAAAGCAAGTTGTAAAGTAACGCTGAATTAAAAACAATACAACACAGAAAATATGACGTCATCAGGTGTCACAAACAAACATGAAAATTCGCACAGCAATACTCTCCATACATAGGCGAGCATGAGAAACAAGCAATTTCAACAGATTCAGTTTCTAATTAATCAATTAATGAAAGCCTGCAGTGTTACTGTTGTCGCTAGCCATCAGTCTTGAGAGACTATGGAGTTGCACGCTGGGTATCTGCCGGCGGGGCAGCGTCTACTGCGGCTGAGGAGCCCTCTCCTAGAGAGACAGTCCCTGCCACACTTTGTGCACATGGAGGTCCATGCACATCTCTGGAAGGGACTGCCTCTGCTGGTGTCTCTCCTCAGCAGCACAGCAGCCAAACAAATGTAATTACTATTATGTTATTATTATATATGTATATATGTATATACCACCACCACCACCACCACCACCACCACCATCATCATCATCATCATCATCATCATCATCAACTCTGCCGCCGTTTGTTGCAGTAATGGTAGTTGTAGTTGTGCCCGTATTAGGACAGTTATCTATCCATGGCTTCAAACAAATGCTGCATGTAGCACTAACTGGTTTAGTAAAAAGGCAGACACAAGGAACACCAGGCAAAGGAGGAACCATCCTCTAAAAAAAAAAAAGCATCGATTTGCAGTCATGGGGATGTCCCTGTCTTAATACCGGAGTAAAAAAGTTATCTTTCTTGTTTCATATTTACTAGTTACTACCCCAATCAGTATCTTTCAAGTGAACATGATTAGTGACATAAGGATATTGTCTTTGATATCAGAATCTTTACGTGTGCTCTTTCCACCGTTATCGCGTTCCCCTAACCGTCCATTTACAGTACCCATATTTTTACAAAGCAATATGGAAATGTTGCAGCGCTCTTTGTCACATGCACTGAATCGTTCTTCACAAAGGGAAGGCAAGAAGTCACTCCTGTGGGACAGTTAAGTTTGCCAGCCAGAAACATGACTACCCCTTCCAAGCCCGGTGTAACAGCCCATTCTTAACCCCCTCCGGAACTTACCCCGGGGTAAGTCTGGGCTAGCCTGCTTTTACCCCCGCGGAGGTAAGTTTGGGCTAGCCTGGATTTACCCCCCCCCCCCCCCCCCAAAGCATCAATCTAGGACTATTTGGAATCTTCCTCCACCCCCACCCCACCCTTCAAACAAGAGAGGGTTATTCAGGGTTTTCCTCTCCCTTTTCCCAACACGCACGCCCGCCTTAAAAAAAATGTGTTAGTCTGCATAATTACACCCCCTCTCCCATTTCCTGTAATTATACAAGTCAGTTGGGTTTTGACAAAGTGTAGTTCTAGACTCTTCTCAATAGATGGACCCTCCTACTCCCCCCCCCCCCCCCCCCCCCCCGCCGCACCCCCCCCCCCCCCTCCGGTTCACTAACAGATACGTATTAACATTTCTCGCGCTAGCTTACATGCGTGGGTCAATATTCGAGTGTGTGAGTACGCCCATGCGTGCGTGGGAAAGAAAGACGGCTCATGTTAATGTGACCAAGTGCCAATGTGACCAAGTGCCAATGTGACCTAGTGCCAATGTGACCGAGCGCAGTTGTGACAGAATGTTGTTGTGAACAAGTACCGTTGTTGCTTCATCCCGGTTTGCCTTTTTAAAAACTATTTCACAGCTATTTAGAGTCTCTTGAGTACCTGTGTATCTTAGCATGTCCAATGCGGATGACTAGTGGTCAGTGCCACTGACCACTGGTCATTATGACGTAAATAGGAGATTTTAACTATTTAACAGCTAATTAGTGTTTTCCGAGTGCTTGTGTACCTTGTACAATGTAGATTACTTGTGGTCAGTGCCACTGACTACTGGTCATTATGACGTAAATCGGAGATTTTAATATTTTCACAGCTAACTGTAGTCTCCCAAGTACCTGTGTACCTGTGTACCTTGTACAATGCAGACGACTGGTGTGTGTCACTATGACGTTAGTCAGTACAACCTTGAGTTAATCTGACAATAAATTGGTTTCAGTCAGTCACTATGACGTAAATCAGATATTCCGACTATTTTACAGTTAATCTGTGTCTCATGAGTGTTTGTATACCTTGTTCAACGCAGACAAACCAGTGGTCAGTGTAACTGACCAATGGTCACTTTAATGTATATCAGAGGTTTTAACTTTTAAAGCTAATTAGTGTCTCCTGAGTGCCTTTGTACCTTGTACAATGTAGATGACTGGGGGGGGGGGGGGAGTCTGTTCCAACTGGGGGGGGGGGGGGGGGGTAAGTTCCAGCTAGTCCTGGAATGACCCTGGGGGTAAAAGCAGGCTAGCCCAGACTTACCCCGGGGTAAGTTCCAGAGGGGGGGGGGGGGGAGGTAAGAATGGGCTGTTACACCAGATTGTCCTAAGCAGCTGGTAAAAGATGGAGAGTCAAGTATTCAAAATCTGTGTTGTTCCACCCCAGGTTCAACAGATCTCCGGGTCTCTCAATTCATGTGGGGGGTGGGGGTTGGGGTGAGGGGCTGGGCACTGAAGGAGTCTGCCTGTCGTTTCTTCAAACGATGGATCCTGCCATCTCGGTCCAAACACTGACAACGAAGTTCACCTTTTTCAAATATTGCCAACAGCATGAACCAGAGCGGAGTCAGATCGTCATTGCGGTAAGATTTTACAGTTCATTTGTCTTTAAAAGCGTTGTTGTTCTTCATCACAGCTTCTTTACATTTTGGGAGGCAAGTACTCCAGAATAATACTAAGCTAGCTTAGTGATGATTGTCAGCTCTGTGGATCACAAACTATCCTTAATCCCTCTCGGCTCCAACATCTGTGAAAAACCTTGATTGCCTTGCTCTGCAGGGCCTCAGTAATCTCCCTTTCCCCAACCTGGATATCAAAGATCCGTACTGACTCACGACGACTTACTGTTCCAGCCGATCGTTCTTCTACGTCACAGCAGTGGCTCAATGGTGGAAGAAGACATTCCTGATTGCTGGTGCGGGGAGAATGTAAAGCAGAAAGAGACTACATAACGATGGTCAAGATCTTGGCTCAATCCTTTTTTTTATTGTCTCCCCTGTTACCACTGACACACGGCCGTTTCCATCTAGGGGATTACCTTCTCCATTAGTTTGTGTCCATTTCCTCCACACTCCCTCTTCTCTCTAGGCAAGTGCCCTCACGGGCACTGAGATCCTCTGACCCTTGCAAGCGTTGCTTCGTGGATGGCGGTGGTGGCCACCAGTGACCATTACTGGGGATTAGATAGCTATCTGCATTCTCGGAATGCCCTTCTTTTTGTTGTTGTTGTTGTTCTTCTTCTTCTTCTTAATTTGGCGATGAGGTGGTGGATACTGTGCAGTCTGTCCTAGCTGGACACTAGCTGTCCATTCTCTGGTGACTGTTCGCCCGTACGGCCATTTCATAAGATTTTTGTTGCTACATTTAATTGTTACTCTCGTTGTTTTATTTTAGAGTGAGAAATTAAACGCTCCCAGCCATGAGGCTACTTTCATGTCATTTCTTCCCTCGGTGAGAGGCTGTGGCAGTCTGACAAAGTCCGCCCTAACGTGTTTTAAAATATTCAACTCCTCCAAACAGTCTGACTGGCCCATACAGCCCAAGTTGTCCCAGTAACCAGCTAGGGCCAGAGAGTCAGATGTGTCTGAACAGCCCAACTGGTCTAAAGAACCAAATGTGTCTGAACAGCCCAACTGGTCTAAAGAACCACATGTGTCTGAGCAGCCCAACTGGTCTAAACAACCACATGTGTCTGAACAGCCCAACTGGTCTAAAGAACCACATGTGTCTGAACAGCCCAACTGGTCTAAACAACCAAATGTGTCTGAACAGCCCAACTGGTCTAAACAACCAAATTTGTCTGAACAGCCCAACTGGTCTAAAGTACCAAATTTGTCCAAATAGTCCATTTTGTCTCAACAGCTCAATCAGTCTAAACAACTAATTTGTCAAAATAGTTAAGTGTCCAAACTGTCCAATCTGAGCAAACAGGCCCATTGGCCCAAATGTCAACACTGGTCCATATAGTCCAGAATGTCTAAATATCCGGACTGGTCCGACCATTCCAAACAGCTTGATTTGTCCAAACGGGTCTAAAAGCCAAATTTGTCCAAACAACTCAATTTGTGCGAATAGCCCGATTGGTCCAAATTATCATACTGGTCCAAATGTTTCAATTTGTCCAAATAGTCTGAACAGTCCAATTCGTCCCTAGTCCGACTGGTGAAAAAAAAGAATAGAAAAAAAACAACACCAGACAACAACAACAACAACAAAACCAACAACAAAACAAGGTCGGTAAGCCTGATTGGTGCAATCAGCCAGAATGGGCGAAACAGTACAGTTTTTTTTTTTTCTTTGTTAACCTTTCAACTACTAAAGCAGTCAGATGGATCTTTACAGCCCAATTTGTCCAAACAGCCCAATTGGACCAAAATAGTCCAACTGGTCCAAACAGCCGAACTGGTCCGACAAGCCTGGTTTGTCAACTTAGGTGAGTATGGTTTTCATATTTACACTGAAAGGTTAGGCAGCCTTGCAGTTTGTGAATCGGTACAACGAGTGTAATTAGAAGATGCGCTGTCTTGGTCTGTCACGGGGAATGTCTCATTCTGGGACATATTTCATGACATTCATTCTCTGGGACTCCCTGTCTCTCTGTCTACCTGTATGTTAGTTTGCCTACTCCTTTCTCTTTGTGTCTGTTTCTGTTTGCCTCTCTCCCTCTGTCTGTGTGTCGCTCTCTGTGTTGGCACATGTGTGTGTGTGTGTGTGTGTGTGTGTGTGTGTGTGTGTGTGTGTGTGTCCCTCCCCTCTATCCCTCTACCATTTAATCAAAACAAATTATGTAATTGAGTAGAAATAAGATCTAAAGATAAAGACCAATTGAACTACTTAAAAAACATTTGCAAACTGACTCAAGAACACAAGAACTGTTTAAAATACTTGGTAAGGTAAGGAAGTCGATCCATCAGTGTAACCATCAATACCCGAATTTGTAAAGAGTTCTCTGCTCTTGGGCATTGCATTAGTAAATGACTGATACTTAAGGTTTTCCCCCACATACATTTAACGTTATGACAATATTTTGTTTTCAGTGCGTTCAAACGAAATCTATGGATTAAGCTTTCAATCTCCCTAGACGAGAAAGAGACTTGTTTGTACGTTTTCCCCTTGTACCCATCACTAAACTTTACACAGTTGTGATAATATTGGACGTCTGAGTTCATCAGTAATGTTTTAACTTTTTCTCTTGACGTTGAATTTAATTGAAAAACATTCTTTCAAATCTAAAGGAATGTTAAGTGTATTGCGTAACTGATATTTTGAGCTGCTTTTTTTTGCAAGTTGATCTACGCGCTCGTTGGGTACAATACCACAATGAGAGGGGATCCAACAACAAAAGTAACAGTAATGCCTTTCATGGATAAAAGATGAATGAAATGATGAATTTCTAATACCATATCAAGTCGAATTGAAGGACATGCAGACTTAATCGAGTGGATTGCTGCTTTCGAATCAACACCTATCATAATTTGGGAATTATTTATTGGAAAATTTAGGATGAAATCTAACGACTTAAGTATAGCAATTAATTCGGCACTAAATATCGATAACTGTCTTCCAAGATAGAAGAGCTTTTCTATTTTGAGACTAGGGATTATGAAGGCTGCTGCTCCCGTGTTATCATTATCTAGCACTGAGCCATCTGTAAAAATTTTCAAATGGTGATTGTAGTTATTTTCTAAATGAGTGTAGACAGATGTTCTTAAGGTATGTGTGGACAATCCTTTTTTGATATATCTGCATAATCTGTATCAAAGGAGGCTTTACTTTGTTCCCATTTTGGAATAGGTGAATACGTGGGCTTTTGGGCAATTTTTTGTTTTTATCTATTTTGGTATCCTTTAGAAGATCGGAGGAAAACGAGTAAATAGACCTTGTTGATAGTATATTTTGGGCACGTTTTCCGAAATCCTCCTCTGATTTTAAAAACATACTTCTTCTGAGCTAAAATTGTTTTGTGAAAAGCTCTTTAGGATAAATTTTGAAGTAGAAGCTTTCCGAAGTTCTGCAAGAGGTAAGATTCCTACTTCATTATACGTCCCTAAGTTAGATGTATGTGTGGGAACCCCAAGGGCAATTTTATAAGCTTTGCAATCAGTACTCTGAAGTTTATTATTTAACAGGTATTTAGGAGCATTAAAGAATACTTCTTGAGCATAAGTTAGTCTTGAGCGTATAAGGGCAGTTGCTAAGATGGGTTAATGATTCGAGTCCTGTCCCCAAGGTTGTTTGCTAATTATTTTTAGGAAATTCAAGCTCTTTCTTGCTTTGTTTAAAATATATTCAATATGAGCGTTCCAAGATAATTTACTACTTAAGATAACGCCCAAAAATTTTACACTTTTTACATAGTTTAAAACAATGCCATCCAACGTGAAAAGTAGGAAGTTGTCTGGATCGTAACCAGCATTAAAGAGAATCATATTAGTTTTTTTCTGGGGAAAGAGAAAGACCATTTACAAAAAAAAAAATCATTGATCTTATTTAATTCAAGTTGATACTTTATTTTGATGTAATTTAGTGATCTTGATGGTGTATTTCTTTTCATTGTCAATTTTGTCCATAGACATATATCATCAGCAAATTGAGCCACTTCAGTATCTTTAGAAAGACCTTTAGGGAGATCAGAGATTAAAATATTAAATAATATTGGGGAAATTACTGAACCTTGGGGTAAACCCATTTGTAAGGGTCTTGGGTTGGAATACGTATTTCCTATTTTTGCTTGAATGTGTCTACCCTGTAAAAAATCTTGAATAAAATTGTACATGTTCCCACTGATTCCGATATTCTTTATTTTGTACATTAGTCGTTTGTGCCACACTTGTTCATAGGCTTTACGAATGTCAAAAAAAGTAGCGAGGATGTTCTTACGACGTGCAAATTGATGTTTTACGTGTGTTGTAAGTTTTACTAAGTGCTCAATTGTAGATCTGCCTGCTTGGAATGCAGCTTGGTTGATAGGAATGACGCAGTTTTTATTGCAATGATGAATTAGCCTTTTTTAACACTATCTTTTCCATCAATTTACATGTGTTAGATGTTAATGATATTGGTCGATATAGCTGTTTATATCACTGAGTGGTTTTTTTCTTTTTTATGAATAGGAATTTATAATTGAGTGTTTCCAAATTATTAGGGTATTTTGCCACTGTCCCAACATTTTTGGAAAAACAAATGTAGAAATTGTATCACACATTTTGCGGGAAATGGCTTAATATTTCATTTGAAATGCCATCTAATCCCACTGATGTCTTTTTATTTAGATTAATAATACACTCATTGACTTCCTGCAATGTTATAGCAGAGTTTAGGTAGTGATTTTTCTGTTGGATTTGGGCTGTCATAGATGTTTTTCTTTTCTTCACGTTCGCGGTGTTTTTTCTTGTCCAAGGATAAGCTGTTAATGCTACTGTTGTATGCAAATAAGTCAGCAAATGCTTCAGATTTATCAAAATTTGACGGAAATTGATATTGTTTTAATTTAATCGGACAATGTGGAAGACTAACTCCATTTTTCATTGTTTTTAATTGTGTGTCCAAACTTTTTGAATGTCTTTATAGTTCGATACCTCATTCTGACACACAGACGACCAATACTGCCGTTTTGCTTGTGCAATTATTCTATTTAGGTGATTTTTTCGCTCTTTTTTTCTCAAGAGTTTTTCAGCTTTTTCCATAGATTTTTTTTTTCTCTTTTGTATTCTTTTTTTTTTTCTTTTTTTTCTTGTTTTGTCCGTTGACATGACATATCATTCCACCAGACATTTCCCAAATGTTTTTTTGATTTTACAGATTTTACAGTCGGAATTGATTCTTTTGCAGCAGAGTGTACTGCATTCTGGAGATGATCATATAACGTATCGACATCTTGATTCTCAATATTTTCTATGCTCATGTTAAATGAACTGAGTAGATATGAAAATTTATTCCAGTTAGCAAATTTATAACAATATTTAGGAACTTTGTCATGTGTTTCATCATTTGTTACAGGTCTCATATTTTCAAGAGAAATCTTAATAGGTAGATGGTCACTATTTAATGTATCATCAAGTGTCAGCCAGTCACAAGATAAAGCTAGTTCAGGTGATATGAATGATAAGTCGATGGCACTAGGGTTATGTTTAGGGTTGTCTGGAATACGAGTAATACTGCCATCGTTGAGAAGGTAAAGAGAGGAGTCCACTATGTTTTCAATAAAACGGTTACTGGTTATTATTTGGCATCCCCTTTTCCCAGAATGGCGAATGGGCGTTAAAATCACCAGTGATTAAATATTTGATCGATGGGTCTGATTGAACAGAACGTAGCCATTCTGTATTACGATCGTTTGGGCCCTGAGGTAGGTATACAGAAACAACTGTTACTACATTATAATCAACTTGAATTCTGACTGCACATGAGTGCAATCCAGGAATGTCTAGTGGAGCAGGGCTGGCACATGGAGCATATTTCTCATCTTCACGAACATATATTGCCACATTTATTTTTTCTTCATTATTAATGTTTTGGATAATTGGTGGAAAATAGTAATTAGGAAGCTTAGGTAGTTTATTTTTACTGACATTCAGTGATTGCAAAGCTAATATGTTGTATTTGACTTCAGATAGATGTTGTACTAGTTGATCTTTACTGGTTGTGATGGATCGACAATTCCATTGGAGCACTTTAAAATCCTTAGCTACCATGCATTCTATTAATAGATAAAAAAAATAAAGGTAGAAAAGCGATTAAATACGACTGATGCACTGAAAAGTAACTAATAATACCAAAATAAGAAACGAAAGTATCACTATGATACGATAAACAATATTAGCTATGACAAGAAGAAAAAGGAACTGTACACAGAGAATGCACTCTACCAATGGAGGAGGATTTGATCACTGGCCTGTTAGCGAATGCTGTAACTAACACAACAACGAGAAATCCCACTAAATAGTCACTCAAGATGGGAAGAACAGAGTCAACGGCTGAGATTTCCGCCAAAACTACACTAACGTATTTGTCTTTGGTTTAATACCAGGATGTTGGCCCACTGAGAATGTCAAACATGTTGTACCAAGGACCACTGTGTACAGCAAAGGGTCCTGTGTCCTCTGGGTGGTGGATAGTTCCCAGACTGCCACTTGTTTGACGTTCTCGCTGTCTTCCTGGGTTTCTCCCAGAAGAGTTGTCGGATATGTCTTCCAACGTTTCTTGCCAGCACGCTCGATCCTCGATGTGTTGGATGGAGATCGTCTTTGAGAGACCATTTATTTGTTTGTAGGTTGGAATGAGAGACAAATGATATGTTTTTAATTCCAAATAGTTTTGCTGTTATCAATGCATTGAACAGCTCCCGCTTGACTTCTAGTTTTGAATCTCTGACAGGTGAGAGCTTGCTGATAACAACCTTAACGTTGGGGTGGCTGGTGACAATGTTTTTGATGCACGAGGAAAACGCTATGCTGGCAAGTTCAGGGTCCTTCTTTTGAATGACATTTAAACCTGGCCTATTCTCCCCCCC
>JADBJO010020729.1:5000-10000 GCA_016801955.1 Conus betulinus
TCATTCATCTGACGTGTCTTTCAGCCGACCATTAATCATTCAGATCCGGTGGCAAAGTAAGGTGACAGTAGGTGGAAATAACTGGAAGTTCTTGATAAGATGGAAGTTCACGGATAAAAGAAAAAAAAAAAAAGAAAAATGAATAATAAAAAGAACACACACACACACACACACACACACACACACACACACACACACACACACACACACACACCACCACCACACAACACAACAACAACAAACAAACACAACAAAACAACAACAAACGTAGACAAACGAATCACAAGGCAAAACACGACGCGTTTCAACCTCTTCGGTCGTCTTCAGACAAGATACACAACACTCAGGACAACGAAAATGAACGAGCAATCACTTGATCTTCATGCAATTCGGCGCAAGGCTGGCGTTGAATGAAAAACTCACATGATGATTGTTAAGCGTAGGTTTTCATTTGTTTTTTTCCCATTTAACGTCCATCTTGCGCCGATTTGTATAAAGATAAGTGATTGCTAGTTCATTTTGTTGTCCTGACAGTATCTTGCCTGAAGAAGACCTAGGAGGTCGAAACGTGTCGTGTTTTGTCTTGTAATTCGTTTGTCTTTTTTTTTTTTTTTTTTTTTTTTTTTTGCCACGGGTGCGTTATCAATCACCTTTCAAATTCATCAATCTTTTGGTTTTTCACTTAGTCCTCGATTCAACACGAAGCATATATGTTATATGTATGCGTGTCATCCAACCCCAACGGCCAAACTGGGCCTTCTCTTCCCGACAGTCAGTGTGATGGGGGGTTTCACGCGCAAGTAAGATGTTGTACATTGCATTCACACAGAGAACCTCGGGTGTGTAATACAGATTTCAAAGGACCTTTTCAGGAAAAGGAGTCAGAACCGAGGCAAACTCACATAATAGTTACGCGTAGATATTCATATGTTTTTCTCAAAGTGAACATGTGTGTATGGACTATTCTATGTTTTGTCACTGTCACGAAAACGAACTATCACCAAAACAAAGATAAATCCATTATGATACTATAGATTAGTAAACCATCTATCTGGATGAAGATGGACATCGAGGATGAGTGATGAAGAAGAAACTAAGGTCTACCTGGGCTATTCTGCCGAAGCTATTTGCCATGGCATTCCTACAGTGTGTGATGGGACGTCACCGGGAACGTCTTCCTGTCTTTGATACAATATGCTATGGAAACAGTTTTGTCAGTCTTTTTTTTTTTCCCTCCATTTTTTAGAACTCAGTTATTTACTCCGTATGTCGCCTTTCGTGTAAATTTTTATTTACCGTATATATGTTTATTATGTGTAAAACAGGTTTATGACACACTTTATGTAGATATATGCATATGTGCAGAGAGAAACTGCATGCTCAAAGAACAAAAAATTGTTGTAGAAAGGCTTCCTTTAATGTGGTGTGTGTGTGTGCGTGCGTGCGTGCGTGCGTGCGTGCGTGCGTGTGTGTGTGTGTGTGTGTGTGTGTGTGTATGTGTGAATTATATATATATATATATATATAATATATATATAAATATATATATATATATATATATATATATATAGAGAGAGAGGAGAGAGAGAGAGAGAGAGAGAGAGAGAGAGAGAGTGGTGTCACACACACGCGGAATACATCACAGATAGCGCAACTGAATACTATTTTGTGGGCACACCCTTTCTCACTTACCTGGCCAACTCGAATTCTCTTTTCTGCCTTTAGTCAGTTATGTTCTTTGCGGCCTGTTTTTTTTTTGTTTTTTGTTTGTTGTTTTTTTTTTTCACTCATATCCATCACTTTGTGTCTCTGTCTGTCTTCTATCATGCGTTTCCAAAAAAGAAAAAAAATGAAGAAAGAAAACAGAATGAAATAATGCCAGGAAGGTCTTGGATGTTCAGACAGAGTGCATCGTCTGGCGCGCCGTCAGTAAGGTCAAACTCATGGTCGAAGGGGTCGCCGGCATGATGGATGAAACGGGGGCCAGAATAGTTCAGTGGTAGAGAGCGCCGGACTTGTAATCCTTGGTGATCCTGGGGTTGCGGGTTTGAATCTCCGCCGGGCCGTTTCCTTTCAGGGGGATTTTTCCCTCGGAGTTAACATCGATTCTGATTCCATTTCCCATACAGTCCTTCGAATGAGACTATAAACCGAGGTTCCTTGTGTGAACGCAACGCATAACATCTTGCACACACGTAAAATCCCATCACCAACTTTCGGAAGAGGCCAGTTTGGCCGTTGGTAACAACACATATCATGCACTCTTTGTAGTAAATCGAAAGAATGAAACATTTGTTAAACTGAATGAATAATTCTGACTGAATGACACGGGAAACGACTGCATGAAGCGCCGGCAGGCAGCTCTTCAGTCGGCTCTACCCAGGTAGGCAGCCCGTCGTGTAAACGAGAATGCAGATTGTAAAGCGCTTAGAGCTTGGTCTCTGGCTGGAGATAGGCGCTATATAAGTACTCTTAAAAACAAAAAATGCTTTTCTTGTTTGTTTCCTTCTCGTTTCCCTTTTTTTGTAGTTGTTGTTAGTGGCTCTCCGTCCTAATCTATCTGTCTGTCTGTCTGTCTGTCTGTCTGTCTGTCTGTCTGTCTCTTTGTTTCTCTCTTTCCGTACACACACGTATGCCTCAAAGGAAAGCGGTTATCATAACCATTCTACTGTCTGTCTGTCCTTTGTCTGTCCTTCTGTCTGTCTCTTTGTTTCTCTCTTTCCATTCTCTCTCTCTCTCTCTTTTTTCTTTCTTTTTGTCTCTCTCTCTTGTCCCCCTCCTCTCTATTTCATCCTCTTTCTCTCCTCTCTCTCTCTGTCTCTTCTCACTCTATCTCCTTTCATTTCTGTTCTCTCCTCTCTGGTCAGCTTCATTTTCACTTACCCAGCAAAAACATAGCTTAACAACCCAAAAAAGCCATCCCTTCAAAATCCTCTAATCTTTAGCTAGCCATCTCCTTCTACGTGACTGTCCACGTATACATTTGTTGTTCTCTCTCTTTCTCCTCTAGATCATTTTATTTATACTATCGTTACTTCATCCCCCAACCTCTCCCTGCAACTCTGTCTCCCCAACAACCCTCTCCCCTCCGCCTGTAGGTATTTATTTGTCTTTGGTTTTACGTCACAAATCCTGAAGACGGTCCATGTCCGAAACGTTGAAAGAGTTTTGTAGTTTTGTTCTGTTTTTTGGTGTTGTTGTTGTTGTTGTTGTTTTTCCCCTCAATTTTCAAATCTTCTGAATGGGTTTATTCGTTCAAATTCTACGCCTCTGTCTGATTAGGTCGTTGTGTTGTTTGTAGTCAGCTGACTTGCCATGGCCAGCGGCCTGTTGAAGGGTCTTCCCGCCTGATGATGAATGACATGTCTGTGGAAGGAACAGTGTGGAGGAGCCGACAGGACCTTGGCCGGCTGCGACATCCATTGGCTGGGGTAGAGGGTGTGTGGGGGAAGGAAGGAACCTGACCGTTAGCGTTGTCTCCTTTCCCTCTTGTCCAAAATGTCCAGTCCTCCTCCGGCTCGATCTCCCCTCCTTGCCAGAGACAAAACCACGCCCTCACTCCCCGAGCCCTCCGTTACTTCCTCCATTTCCCCAACCGCGTTTTTCACCCCCCCCCCCCCGGCCCCCCCCCAGACAAAACCACGCCCTCATCCCCTTCCTCCATTTCCCCAACCGCGTTTCACCGCCCCCCCCCCCCCCCCCCCCTCCTCATTTTTTTAAAATTTTTTTAAAATATTAAAATTTTTTTTTTTTTTTTTCAGCGCTCGTTGTGTTTCGTGTCGATGTTTCTGGTTGTGCTATATTCTGTTTCTCTTCTGTCTTTTAACATCTCAAAACACGGTTACAAATCTCAGCCCCAGTACTTTCTGTTTGTCTGTCTCTGTCTGTCTGTCAGTCTGTCTGTCTGTCTGTCTGTCTGTCTGTCTGTCTCTCTCTCTCTCTCTCTCTCTCTCTCTCTCTCTCTCTGGCACGCACATGCATGCACACCCACCCACACGCACTCATATACACACACTCAACCCCACACGCGCGCGCGCGCGCGCGCGCACCCCCTCAAAAAAAAAACAAAAACAAAAACAAAAACTGTGCCATTTCGTTTTCTGATTGACAGTCTTTTTTTTTTTTTTTTTATCGTAGTCCAGAACAGAACGTTATCCCGGACCAATTAAAGGTAACAATACCCATCTCTTTAGGGCGGGTATTCAGGAGAACACTTCTTACATCAGATTGTGTGTGTGTGTGTGTGTGTGTGTTGTGTGTGTGTGTGTGTGTGTGTGTGTGATAGAGAGAGAGAGAGGGAGAGAGATGATTGAAACCAGTCATCATAGGGTAAAGCAGTAAAAAAAAAACACTCACAGTGAGTGTAAAACGCACTCATAGTGAGTGTAAAAAAAAGCACTCAGTGAGTGAGTGTAAACTCATAGAGAGTGTAAAAAGCACTCACAGTGGAACGGACGGAACCTGCAGAGAAGCAGCAGTTCCAGAAAGGACAAGTTGGGTTGGCTCAGTCAACCAGTCTACCAGTTCCACGCTCAGAATGTTTTTTTTTTTTTTTTCTTTTTTTCTGTGAAACCTCGCGTGAGACTAATAAGTTGTAACTCACCGCAGTGTTCAGCCACGCCGCTCGCACTGATCCAGAACAAATCAGGTTACTCTCTCTATGAGATCAGCCACTGACCTCCCACAGGGGTCTAGCAGACAAGACACACGAGACAAACCGCACGTGCAGGTGATCATCATTAGTCATGCCACCTCTCACCCAGTCCCAACCCCTCCACCTTTAATCTCCCCCCCCCCCCCACCCTCCCCCTCCGACAAACACCAGCCCACCCACAGTCATCTCCCTTCGTACCGCCGCCGCCTTCTTCTTCTTCTTCTTCTTCCTTCTTCCTTCCCTCTTGTCTCTAAAGGCCAGTCAGTGTCCAGCGAACACCGCAAGGTGCGTGGACTAGCGGGCGAGCTGACGTGAGGATAATTGGTGCGGGCACATGATCACCACT
>JADBJO010020729.1:15000-25000 GCA_016801955.1 Conus betulinus
GGGTCACACCTTCCATTAGTGCTGGGTCACTCCTATTAGCCTGGGTCACTCCTATTAGCCTGGGGTCACTCCTATTAGCCTGGGTCACTCCTATTAGCCTGGGTCACTCCTATTAGCCTGGGTCACTCCTTCCATTACCTGGGTCTCTCCTTCCATTAACCATGGACAGTACGTTCTCTCTGATAGTCCTACGTCACTCCTTCCATTAACAATAGGCCACCGGCTGTCCCCCCCACCCCCTCCCCACTGCATCAGCGGTAGATTGCTTCTGCCACAAGCCTTCAAATTTATTCTTCCATGAGCCTTCAGTCGCCCCAGGTGGCTTCTTCCATCAGCCCAAAGTGGCCCCAGGTCGCTTCTTCCACCAGTCCAAAGTGGCCCCAGGTCGCTTTTTCCATCTGCCCAAAGTGGCCCCAGGTCGCTTCTTCCATCAGCCCAAAGTGGCCCCAGGTCGCTTCCTCCATCAGCCAAAGTGGTGGCCCCAGGTCGCTTCCTCCAGCAGCCCAAAGTGGCCCCAGGTCGCTTCCTCCAGCAGCCCAAAGTGGCCCCAGGTCGCTTCCTCCAGCAGCCCAAAGTGGCCCCAGGTCGCTTCCTCCATCAGCCCAAAGTGGCCCCAGGTCGTTTCTTCCACCAGCCCGAAGTCGCTTTCCTGTTTTTGTTCTGGGTTACTCCTTATATCGCCCCCTCTCTATCTCTCTCTCTCTCTCTCTCTCTCTCTCTCTCTCTCTCTCTCTCTCTCTCTCTCTCTCTCTCTCTCTCTCTCTCTCTCTCTCTCAACGCTGTCTCCGCTGTCCGTCTTTCCATCAGCCATTTACCACCACTCCCCCCCTTCTTCTAACCGTTGGTCATGACTTCCGCCAGCTCTAGGTTTTGTTATCATGTCACCGCCCAGGAAACCTCTTCCATAGTTACCATGACACACCTCCCTGAAGAAATATTTCTTCTGACAGCCCAAGGTTAACCGTAGTCCAGCCCCTCCATTATAAGCTTAGTCTGCTACGTGGATTTAACGCTAATTGGTCGGAGGTTACTCCTTTCATTGACCAGGCCTTCATCCCCACGTTGCCTGACCATCAGGTGCTCTTTCTGATAGTTTTAACTTGACCTGTTTGGTTGTTGCAAGGTTCTTGACCTATGACCAAAGTCTTTCGCGGTCCTGTTGTTGAGGCTGTGTTGAGTCGGGTCTTCGTCCTTCTTGAGGTTACACTTCTGTTTTGAGGTCAAATGTATTACGTGTAGTCCCCATGTCTTCATCTTTCTTGAGGAGATACTCCTGTTTTGAGGTAAAATATCCTGTATTTCATCCCATCGACTTTTCCGCTCAATACTTATTGATTTTCTACACAGGCTGCCGAGATTTCATTTTCATCTGGTTATACGGACACACGCATACACGGACGCAAGGAAACGCATCCGTGGACACAAACGAACACGCTTGCGCTCGCGCACGCACGCTAACACACACACACACACACCACACACACACACACACACACACACACCACACACACACACACACACACACACACACACACACACACACACAACACACACACACACACACACACACACACACACACACACACACACACACACACACACACACACACACATACAAATGCACCTGTGTGCGCATACATATTACAGATACATTTCCCCCACACATATATAAATTATAGTGACATGTTCTCAAACAGAAATGTGGGCGTTCAAAAATTGCACGTGCGCGTGTTGGTCACAGTGTACAGGAGGCAGCACGTGGCGCTTTATACACATGCCAGGGGCAGTGTCCAGAAACCATCCCGAGAAGCCTTCCGCTGCCTCTCCTCATCAGTGTCGACGTGGAGCTGTTTATGGTGCGGACGCCAGCTGCCAGAGACAGGAGTGAAGGGGAAGCCAATTACAAGTTCACCCCCCCCCCCACGCACCCAGCCACGCCCCCTCTCTCCTAGGACTACCCCCAAGAGATGTGTGTTCAGTGGGTCACCCCCACACACCCCCCCAGTTTATCCCAGTGCAGATAATTGGTGACTTTTGTACTCTCTCCATCCTTCCCCCCACTCTTCCATGATCATCCCCACGGAGTTAACTCCCATGGTAAATTTTTAATTAAGAGGCCCCCCTCCTACGCATGTTTCAGAGTTTCACCACTGCTGCCTGGCTTACCCGACGGTCAGTTGTAGTAGCTCTCACCCCTTCCTGTTGACCCTGGAGAACTGTGAAAGGTACTGCACCTAGCTAGCTTACCTGAGGATACATGTTAGATGTGGTCGTGAAGTGAACATCGAGGTCAGTTGTTTTCCTCAAAGCGTGGTGCTTGTTTTGAAAGTAAATATCGTTCTGTACTCGTCAGGGTATCCATCATTGATGAGAGAGAGAGAGAGAGAGAGAGAGAGAGAGAGAGAGAGAGAGAGAGAGAGACAGAGAGACAGACAGACACAGACAGACAGACAGAATACATACAAGATATTCCGCCTCCCTGTCTTCCGTTCACACACACACACACACACACACACACACAACACACACACACACACACACACACACAGAGAGAGAGAGAGAGAGAGAGAGAGCAAACCCAAAATTCCGTCCGTTCACTCTTTGGTTCAGTCACTCAAAGCAGCAGCTCTATTCATTCATCTATTTACTGTGTAAGGGAATTGAATCAGACCTCTATATTCAGCACCCCCCCCCCCCCCCGTCTCTGTTGCGACCTTGCCAATGGCCTGAGTGTTCCTCTTTGACATGAGAAAGATCATCCAGGTCGTCTACTTAGTACGCACGCAGCACAGCTTGTGTGTTAGAACTGAAAAAGAAAAATCCCACCGCTTCTCATTCGACACAAAACGATGGGAAGTTTAGGGAATACAGAAAAGACAAAAACGAAAGAAGAAAAAAAAAGGCTCAAAAGTTTGGTGACGCTACATTGTGGCTATTATTTACACTACATGGGTAGTAGAGCAACGCAAATTTTCATACACTCAGAAATCAGAAAGCAACAAGAGTTCGACTTTTGCATGACACAGTCAACCACAACCCAAAACTGTGATACTTGTTGCAGTCTTACGAACTGTTTTTTTTTTTCTCTGGGATCAGGGTGCCGTGACCTGAACGACAACGTTGGTGTGAATCACTGGCTTTGAATCAACTACAGACTGGGCATGAACACACCACCTGTTAATGGTCTTGTATAAAAAGCAGGGCCCAATTAGATAAGGGGAAGAAGGGGGATGGGGGTGGGTGGGGGGGGAGAGGAGAGGAGAGGGGTTAGGTTTCACGGTCCTTTCTAGAAGGGACGAAACGGGAGGAAGAGGGAGGAAGACGGATGGGGGCGGAGGGGGGGGGGGGGGAAGGGGCCTGTCAACAATTGAAGTTTTGCTAACCTGAAGGAGAAGGAAGCCCAGAAACCCCAGACCCCCACCTCCACCCCCCCCCCTCACCCCCTTTTCTCGTACAACTCTACGCCAGATGGTCAGACAGCTGTCAGAGATTTCTGTTTTCATTAAAAAAAAAAAATCCTATGCATCCCTTACCACTCCAGAAAAGAAGAGTGCTGAGAGCTGTTCAGAACCGTACATGTGGAATCAATTTGGAAAAGTAAATCTGAATCGACACCCGGAAGGGGAGGGAAAGGGAGATGTGGTAATGCTGATACCTTACAGATTTTACACCGGGGGTTGAAACATTCGTGAAAGGGGGGGGGGGGGGGGGGGGGGAGGGGGGGGGCTAGTACCGGCCGCTGTAGAGCTCAGGTTATTCGGGCTTTGTATCGATTTCGCTCTGCATCCTTTCTCACTTCTTTGGCGGTTGACTGGACCAGAGAACCACTTCTCGCCTTCCCCATCCATTTCCACATCCGGTGGGGGTGTCGACCACTCATTTCCGGGTGGGATTCGAGTCGTGAACGGACACTAAGCCGGGGTGTGAACTTTGGCCGTCTGCGAAGTGTTGTTAATGTAAGTGGCTGCAGTGGTGAGGGCTATGTTGTAACGGGAAACGGGCACAGAAAGCCGCACCGGTTTTACACACACAGTGGTAGCTCTACCCCAGAGATGTCAAAAAACCAAACAAAACCAAAAGCAAAATTTAGAAAGAAAAGGGAGTTAGTTACCGCCAAGGACACAGACAAACAGATTACATGAAAAAAAAGAAAACCCAATGAATTTCGACCTCTTGGGTCTTCTTCAAGCAAAAACAAACAACACAGTACTGGACTATAAAGACGAAGAACGAGAAACCACTTATCTTCTCACATTCGGCGCAAAATGACTGTGTGATTCAACGGCCATTTTGCGCCGAATATGAGAAAAGAAGTGGGTTTCTCGTTCTTCGTTTTCCCTGTCCTAAATGTTGTATGTTTTTGCCTGAAGAAGACCAAAGAAGATCGAAATGCATTGTGTTTTGTCCCGTAATCTTTCTGTGTCCTTGGCGGAAACTGACTCCCTTTCTCTCTAAATTTTGCTTCATTTTCCGCCGTCAGTCACTTCGTTTGTAAACTAAAACAACAGAAAGCCGGGACTTGACAGGTGGAGAGAGGAAAAGGAGGAGAGCAGAAGTTGGAGGAGAGTGGAGGGGGGTGCCATGGGACAGGATTCGAAGCCTTCGTTGCGGGTTCGAATCTCCGCCAGGCCGTTTCGGTACAGGGGGATTTTTCCCACGGAGTTAGCATTGGTCTGACTCCATTTCCAACACAGTCCTTCGAATGACACTATAAACCGAGGTTCCCTGTGTGAACGCACGCATAACATCTTGGACATACGTAAAATCCCATCACCAGCTTTGGAAAAGAGTAGGCCAGTTTGGCCGTTGGTATGGATGACACGTTACACATAGCATGCACCCTGCGTGAGAAATGGAAAGAATGAAGGAAGTAAGGAAAATGAGTGATCGATATTGAACGATACTGACTGGATGACATGGGAAACGACTGAGTGAAGCGCCAGCTGGCAGCTCTTCAGTCGGCACTACCCAGGTAGGCAGCCCGTTGTGTACACGAGTGTGGATTGTAAAGCGCCTAGAGCTGGTCTCTAGCCGAGAATAGGCGCTATATAAGTATTCATTATTATCATTATTCTTTTAGTACTGGTGGTGTGACTGATGACTGGGGTAGAGGGAGAACTCCAGGAGACTGAGATGACAGTTCGCACAGCCGATGACATGGGGGTGCAGTTCATTCCACCAGTTGGTTTTTTGTCGCGCCCAGTCCTCTCCTCCCTCTCTTTCCATCCTGCCCTACCCCCACTTCCAGCCCCACCCCCCACCCCCCTTCCCCACCCCCGCTGCCCTCCCCGAAAAGAAAGGTGTGTGTGTGCGCGCGCGCGCGCGCGCGCGTGTGTGTGTGTGTCCCTTCTCTCCCTCTGTCTCCCTCTTACTCCTTCTCCGTCTGTCTTTGTGGCGGTGATTGTGCGTCCGTGTGTCTGCCTGTCTGTGTGTCTATCTGTGTGTCTGTGCGTATGTCTGTGTTTCTGTATGTGTGTCTGTGAGCTATTCTGGTACGGTCATGCTTTTGCGGCGCAAGAGTCCATTTCATGTCACAAAAATTTTCTCTGGTACTGACAGGATCCTCAATAGGCTTTGTTGAGGGAGGGAGAGAGAGAGAGAGAGAGAGGAGAGAGAGAGAGAGAGAGAGAGAGAGAGAGACAGACAGAGAGAGAGAGTGAGAGTGAGAGAGAGTTCTGTGTGTATGTGGAGAAGGTTCTCTGGTTTTTGGGTTTGGGGGTTTTTGTAGTACGAGAGAGAGAGACCTAGAGAGAGGCGAGTAGAGAGAGGAGCACTCTTGGTGTTCTCGGCTCCTCTGCGGGGGGGGTCTCTCGCTCTCTCTCTCTCTCTCGTCTCTCTCTGTCTGTATTTGTGTTGTGCGCCGTGCGTGCGTGCATACGTGGGTGAGTGTTGTGTGCGTGGCGTGCGTGCGCGCGCGCTGCGCGCTGCCGCGCGTGTGTAGTGTGTGTGTGTGGTGTGTGTGTGTGTGTGTGTGTGCCCTGTTGTAGAGAAGAGAGAGAGAGAGAGAGGAGATCGATAGAATGTTGTGTTGTGAGATAGATAGATAGATAGAGAGAGAGAGAGAGAGAGGAGAGAGAAGAGAGAGAGAGAGAGAGAGGAGAGAGTGTGTGTGTGTGTGTGTGTGTAGCTCACAGGGATAAGACCAGGATTTGAAACACCACAAAAAATGAAATTCCGCGCTGACTTGACAGAGTCTAACGGGTCTGAAATAACCGAACATACAGATCTCATAGTGAGGGCAATGTTGCGGATACAATTGCCAGTTTCAAACTCCATTTTTTACCTATCCATTGTTTTGTTCATTTTTGTCCCCTCAGTCCTTCCTTTCTCCCTTTCCATTTCACTCATCCCCCCCCCCTTTTTTTTTTTTTTTTTTTTTTCCGTTTCCCAGTCCTTTCTTCTGCGGCGTCAGCCTTAATTCTGAAGGCACCGCTTTCTACGCGAAGAAGTGTATGAATTATTCGACTGCAGCGTGGTAATGGTGGTACCACTGGTGATTTAGGATGGTGCCAGGATCCTCCCCCGTCTGCATCAGAGCAGCGTCACACAGATATGCCGCCAGCAAAAGGTTTGACTCGGAGATGAGCTTACCCGTCATGCAAAGCGGTGTCTGTGTTCAGACATTGAAATGCATATTGAAAGAGAGAAAAGAACTGTTTTGTTTTCCGAGGTGGGGAATGGGGGTGGGTAAGAGAAACCTTCCCGTTAAGAAAAACAGTTTTTGGACGTGGACAAAAACAGCCAAGATCGGTGTGAAAAAAACGAAACTATAGATAGATAGATATACACATACACAGCCCGCGCGTGCGCGCGCGCGCGCAACCAACCACACACGCACACACACACGCACACACACACACACACACACACACACACACGACGCACACGCACACACATACGCACACAGACACACACACACACACACACACACACAACACACACACACACACACACACACAACACCACACACACACACAGCGACAGCGCACGGCACGAGACACAGGAGAGAGAGAGAGAGAGAGAGAGAGAGAGAGTAGAGAGAGAGAGAGAGAGAGAGAGAGACAGACAGACAGACAGACAGACAGACAGACGGACGGACGGATAGATAGATAGACAGACAGACAGACACGACAGACAGATATTCATTTTATAAAACAAAGATGTATTTCAAGTTCGATTCATAAGCTCCGTTTTGATCTGACGAAAAGGAAACCACCAATCAACCAAATAAACAAAAACAACAACAAAACAAGAAGAAGAAGAAGAAGAAGAAAGAAGAAGAGAAGAGAAGAAGAGAAGAAAGAAGAAACAGAACAAACAACAACAACAACAACAACAACAACAACAACAACAAGCAAACCACTTTCAAGGGGTTACCATACTCGTTTACCCCATCCAATATCTGGTCAGCGTGATTTTCAAGTTTTTTTCGGTGCTCTGTTCATCTTCAGTTATACAGGGGAGTCTAAAATTAATGCTAGGACTGTGACAAGTATTTCACGTCAACCAGAAAATTAACAGCAAAATGGATTTCAAAATAGGGAGACTGCAGGCGAAAGCCCGAAACAAGAGAGCAGAACAAAATGATCGAGCCGCCGAATGAAAAGAATAAACCAATTAGAAAACAAACACAACGCGCTTTTCGACCTATGTGGTCTTCGTCAGGCAAGGCAAATAACATTCAAGACAATGAAAACGAGGGACGAACACACAATCATTCATCTCATCTATCTGGATGCACGAGTTGGTCTTGAATGATATGAACGTTCTGTTGGCGAGTACAACGCTGGAGTGAACAGATGATGAGAGATGAACGTACTGTTTCGCGAATGATAAAAAGCCCACGTGAACAGTGGATGAGTTGCACATCCAATTTGCAATTTCATGTGAGAAGACGATAAAGTGAACGTCCTGTTAGCAAATACATAGCAAAGCATGTGTGGTAAGATGAACGCTCTATCAGCGGGAAAAAGCATATGTGAATAGATGATAAGATGAACATCCTTTCAAAATTAAACGCCTGTGTAAATAGGTGACTATGTGAACGTTTTGTTTTGCTTTTTTTTTGGCAGGCAGGGAGAAAGTGTAGGCAGATAACGAAAGAACGTCCAGCCTCCGACTGACAGGGTGTCAGTCCTCACCATCTGCAACTGCAATTATTGCGGCATTAATCAATTTGTAATTTAGTATATCCTGCTAATCTTTTTTTTTCCCCCATTGTCAATAAGCTAACAAACACACGTGCACCCACACACGCGCGTGCATGCAAACGTGCATGCACACACACACACACACACACACACACACACACCCACACACACCACACACACACACACACACATGCACGCACGCACGCACGCACGCACGCACGCACGCGCGCGCGCGCGCACGCACGCACGCACGCAGGCACACACGCGCACGCACGCACGCACACACACACACACACACACATACAGACACACACACACACACGCGCGCGCACAAACACACACACGCACACACACACACACACACACACACACACACCACACACACACACACACACATACACACGTGCATTTGCGCATGAGTGTGTCTGTGCTCGCTCATACCTAGTCTATTTTGTAATGTGTGTACTTAAGCTTACCGTAATAGGTCGTGACTGTATCGCATGTTGAAAAGATTGACAAACCGACCATATGAAAGCTTGACGAGCGCCTCAGTCCTACATGTGACATGATCTGCTGTTTGCTTCGGATGCAGACAGACAAGTCTTGAAACAACGAACACGTTGAGTCCACGCTTTGATGGAAAGCTAGAGAGATAATCTGACTGAAGACACGAGAAGAGTGCTAGTCGTTCCGGATCAGGCCCGAGATGTGTGCAACGTGAGTAACTTCATTGCTAACTTCACAGAATGCCATTAGGTCTCTTGTGGTGACTCACTCGCAGTCCTGAAAGACGACTGAGGTGGGCTTGGCTCTCCGCACCATGACCTGACTCACAGAACACCGCTGAGGACATGCTCTCAACTCCAACCTACCTGAACTGCTTGGGGGATAAACTCGACGGAATCCCAACGCACCGAAGACACTCTGCCGCTTCCTTGCAGCGGGTTTGTGACGTTCTTTTCCTTCCTTCACGAGGTTAACTGTCTCTCCGAGAGTTCTCAGTATGGGGTGCAAAACGACCAAACTGGAAGTGGTGGATTCAAGTGTTCACAAAAACGGGGCCCGTTCTGTGGGACAGGCATCAGAGAATGGCGTCTCCGCCAAACGAAGATCTAATAGCTCGGCCAAACTGGGAGACCTGACGGAGGCGTCGCCAGGAGGTGCCCCCTGCGACGAAGGACCCGCGCTGCCCGCTGGACTGGACGCGCGACAGATCTTTAGGCTGAGGCAGTCGTGGAAGGGGATCAAGCGGAAGATGGTGGAGACTGGCGTCGAGATGTTCTGCAGGTGAGTTGCTGGTGGTGGGTGTGGATGGCGTTAGTGAGGGTGAGCGTGGTGGGATTTTGTCTGTCCTCGTCGTCACCGTCCTCGTCGTCATAACGGTCCTGGTCCTGCCTCTGTCTCTTGTATGTTTCTTCCCCACACCCTTCCTTTCGTCCTCCCTCCCGCCCTCCCTCCAGCCCTCTTCTTGTCTCTGTCTCTTTGACTCTTTCCTTCCATTTCTGTCTCTTCCATCTCTTCCACTGACCTTCTCCTTCTGTTTCCTTCCCCCCCCCCTCTTCGTCATGTTCCTGCGGAGATGGCGTATGAGATTCTTTTCTGTTTTCTCATTTCTGCGTACGCAGGCTGATACTCCTGCGGACACTCCCTGTATAGACAGGCAAGGATGAATCCCATCTACCCAGCAAAGGGAGTGGAATTTTGTGTGTATGACCGTTTTCTATCCCGCCATTTCAGGCAGCAGCCATACTCCAGCTTCGGAGAAGGCGCATGCTAAGTGTAACGTGTCATCCGTACCAACGGCCAAACTGGCCTTCTCTTCCGAAAGTTGGTGATGGGATTTTACGTGT
>JADBJO010020729.1:27500-30828 GCA_016801955.1 Conus betulinus
TGCAAGCGATGCATTTCAAGGCTACTGTCTGACGTTAAGATTTCACTTACCTTCTGCGTCTCCGCTACTTTGCTGTTAAACAATGCCTTAGTTTTTCTCAGTTCACATCGTAGCTGATTCATCCGAAGATAAGAGACCCATCTCCAGGACATGACTACACATTGGACATGGGGGAGCATGGAGACCATTTGAACTAAACCCCATGTTGTTCGCGCGTACAGACCATAGGTTCTGAATCTGAATCTGGCAAAACAAGTTCTGTGCTGCGTGATTGTAACAGCTGAAATGATATCATTCTGGTTGAAATGTTGACTGAGAGAGAGAGAGAGAGAGAGAGAGAGAGAGAGAGAGAGAGAGAGAGAGAGACAGACAGACAGACAGACAGACAGACAGACAGACAGACAGACAGAGAAACAGAGACAGAGACACAGAGATGCGGACCTCTGACTCTCTGTAACTTTATGTTCGGGCTGGTACGGCTGATCCTGATCAGTTTATCGCTCTCTCTTTTTTTTTTTTTTTTTTTCTGTCACTCATTCTGTCTATCTCACTCGCTTCTAGATCTCTGTCTCTATCTCGTACTGTTCTACCTGTCTATCTGTGTGCCTGCCTGTCTGTCTCTGTCTCAGATTGTCTGTCTCTCCGAATGTCTGTCTCTCTGTTTGTCTCTCTGTCTGTCTGTCTGTCTGTCCTCTCCTCTCTTCTCTCTGTAATTTTGTCTTTCTTTTTCTAAAGGGCATGATTCTGCCCAACTTCAGAGAGCAGGGAGAGAGAGTGCATCAAATGTGAGATGGAACCTGTTTTGAAAATCGAACATGCTCACCATGGGGGCATCATGGGGCGAGGGAGGTGACCTACAACACAGCTTCGCCTAATGGATGGGATCGCAGTGACGGCTGGCTAACTTTGGCTGGTTGTCTGGAATGCCAGTTAAGGGGTCAGGAGACATGGTCACTCGGCAGACATGTGGCTACGGCTGGTCTGGGCAGACTGGTTTAGAAGGCTAAGTACAGTCCGGGGAATCTGTGTCGCTGTACTTGGGTGTTGTCTCTGCTGAGCAGGGCTTGAGCCTTTGGGAGAGGTAGATCTCCACAGGTGGAGGTCGTTGGCGACGGAGAGTTGACACAGGCGGGATTTTGCTCTAGATAACGGGGGTCTACAGGGTCTGTCTGGAGGTTCCCTTGCGCTTCTTCTCCAGATCCAGCCCTTTACATGATGGTCGGCTCCGTAGTTTGTCGAGTCGTGTGGGATAGAATGTCAGTTTTAGCTTTGAGACAATGATGGCCGCGCCCGGCGAAGCCGGATCTGACCTCATTGGACGCTTCTTATGGTTCCATTGCGACTCGGGCGTGGCGATGGCTTCAGAGCGAGTTTCTGGAAAGATCCCGTTGAAAGAGGCTGGGGGGGGCCTATATACCCCCCAGGGTCCTGACTCTTAAGCCATTTCTTTACTGAGCAGAGTGTGGTGAAGGCTGTGACGCTGATTCCGTTATTCAGGTGTTTGTGAATGTAAAGGTATGCTGATGGTTTTTTTGCCCGTGGTTTGGCTATGTGTTTTGCTAGAGTGAGGGCAGAGAGAGTTCTATCTTAGTGAAGCAACACTAGTAGGTTTCTATGTTCTTACATTGTATATTGTTCAAACTCCATTTTCTTTATTAACTGGAAATGTGAAATACCACATTTCCACTGTCATTTATACACTTAACTCTGCAACTGAAGAGGGGCTGGAGTTTTAATAGGAATGAAAAACTGAAAACAGTAAGAGTCAGTATTGTCGCAGATAATATTGTTAGCGATCAACAATTCGATGACTGTAACGAGAGGTTACAATAGTTACGTGCTGTGTAGAGTGTGCTGTGTTTTGGCAGCCTATCAGTGTAACGAGAGGTTACAATAGTTACACTGTGTAGAGTGTGCTGTGTTTTGGCTGCCCATCAATGTAACGAGAGGTTACAATAGTTTACACTGTGTAGACTGTGCTGTGTTTTGGCAGCCCATCAGTGTAACGAGAGGTTACAATAGTTACACTATGTTATGTGTGTGGCAGCTGTGTTTGGCCGCCCATCAGTGTAACGAGGGGTTACAATAGTCACACTGTGTAGAGTGTGTGCTGTGTTTGGCAGCCTATCAATGTAAACGAGAGGTTACAATAGTCAACCTGTGTAGTGTGTGCTGTGTTCGGCACAGCGTATCATTGGAGTGATTGTGTCTTGGAGTAATCTGAATAAAGTCGGTGTCTGAATAGTCGTTTCATGTTTGATCTCTTCCCTCTTTCCCTGTTTTGAACCTTTGTTTGAATGAAACTATTCCTCATGTTGAAGGATTTTATGATTTCCCAGTATAAAACCTTCTGATTATTCTCCATGTTTTGTGATCATCATTGTTTTGTTTGTCCAAACAGGTCCGTGAGGCTGGTTGGGTCCCAACTGGTCCGTTTGGCTCAAATAAGATTTGACATAACAGAGGAAGGGAAGCCAACGAGCTGGTGTTTGATGGGAAAGAGAGAAATGTGCCCACTCGCCTCTTTTTTTTCCCTTTTTCTATTCCCTCCTCTCCCTCTCCTCTTCTTTTTTTTTTTCCTCCTCCTGGTTACTACTCGATCCTCTTTCATTATTTTTTTTTTTCTTTCTCTCTCTTTTCTCCTCGTTCTTTTTTTCTGTCTCTGTCACTTTGCACTTTTATTTTCGTTTGTCTTCGTTTCCTTTCTGTCTCGCTCTCTCTCTCTCTCTCGCCTCTCTCTTCCACCCGGCTCTCTCTCTCTCCCCTCTCTCCTCATCGTCTCTCTCTCTCGTCTCTCTCTCTCTCCCCTCACCCTCCTCCTCTCCCCGCACCCTTCCCCCCCCTCCTCCCCCCCCTCCCCTCCCATCCCCTTCCCCCCCCCCCCACGACCGCGTCCCCCCCCCACCCCCCCCCTCTCCCCCTCCTCCCCCCCCCCGCCCCCCCCGCACCTCCCCCCCCCCTCCGTCCCCCTCCCTCTCCCTCCCCCTCCCCCCCCTCTCCCCCCCTCCCCTCTCACCCCCCCCTCTCCCCCCTCCCTCCCTCCCCCCCCTCTCCCTCCCCGCGAAGCCAGGGGGACCGCCCCACCCCCCCTCTCTCCTCCACCCCCCGCCCCGCCTCTCCCCCATCCCCCCCGCCCGCTCCCCCCCCCCCCCTCTCACCCCCCCCCCTCCTCCTTCCCCTCCCCCCATCCCCCCCCCCTCCCCTCCCCCCCCCCCGCCCCTCCCCCCGCCTCCCTCCCCTCCCTCCCTCCCCCCTCTGTCTCTCCCCCCTCTTCCTTCCCCCCCCCCCCCTCCCCCGCCCCTCCTCCCCCCCCACCCTCTCCCCCCCC
>JADBJO010020730.1:0-12500 GCA_016801955.1 Conus betulinus
GCAGGGAAATCTGATAAAGGACCAGGCGATGTCTGTCTGGTGACACAAAGAGTAACCGAGGACGGGCTGATTTGTGCACGAAGCCTCGGCACGTCTGCCAGTGCCTGAAACCTAATCGCTCAAGAGGGTGGATGATGGCCATGGTACAACCTTTCAGATGCCGAGCCAACCTCCCCGGTCCGAGGGCCCACAATTCCGTTCTCATCCAACGCTAACGGGGACCGTCACGGAAGGATCGGCCCAGGGTCCAGTCTTTCGCCTTTCTGCCATGCATTTATTGGGCTGGCGTAGATGACGAATACCACAGTAGTACATGATTTGTAGTCCGAACGACACCTCTGCATACCAGGGGTGGTTCAAGTAAGGAACGCGAGTGCCCAGGGGTGGCACATGCAATCATGAGTGACACCCGAGCTTTTTCCACCCGCCTTGTTTTTTACAAACTTAATATGCTCCCACAGTGCACCTGCCGTCTGTTTAAGAAAACCAGTTTTAAGTGGTATTTCCACACACGTGGCAGCTGCGCATACACCTTGTACCGCATGTTGGGGGCAGGGGGTTTTAGGTGTGTAGATCCTGTTACGGACACCTCCTCTGACCATACGAGCGCGAACACCGCTAGCGCTCCGGCAGGAAAATCCACACGGCAAAACGCTGACCGCGAAACGAGCAAGGCAGCGGCCCGGTCACAAAACGTTCGGCAACCAATGGTGTGGCGCCGCCAATGTTTCTGCGATAGAGAAGGAAGTCCTCCTCGAGAAAGTGGACTTCGCGTGCCTGGGACCATTACTGAGCTTAATTTACTAACCGTTTAGGCAAAAACAACGGAAGCAAGAGTCAGCGAATACGTGCCGTGCCGTTGCTAGCAGTTACGCAATATTGATTTACAGTTTTGAGGTCAAAATGCCAGTTTTTTTTTTCATCGTAGCATAACAGTGAGTTCTGCCGTTCTCAAGTAATGAGATTTAGTGAGGAGCTACTGGTTTTGTACAGGATTTAACGGCATAAAAGACTTAGTGCAAAGTGCTGCGGTAATGAAGATTAGAGTGACCTAGATTTCGAAGGGGATGACGCTTCCAGGTATGATACCAACTACAGGTCCCCGAAAGAAAGTTGAAGTAAGCATGTTTTTTTTTTTTTTTCCCCGATTTTAAATGGACACCCGCCTGTGACATTACGTTCTTCAGGACTTACGACATAAGCAAAATATATAGGCGTAGGAATTGTACACCAATACTATTTTCATTTCGTAATTCCCCTTTCTTCTCTTTTAAATTAATTTTGTATGGGGGTAACATGGGTTAAAATACGGAAGACTAGTTCCCCAGTTGCCGACCGGTTTGCTGGTGTAACATAACCTAAGATAAGTGCCCGGCGCTGAAAGAGGGTTAGGAAACATGCTGTGAACCACATCACAGATTGCTAACCCAAGTTATGGGTCATTGTGACGTTGCATCGTTTCAAGCCTATAGATTACCACACGTCAGACACTAACAGTCAATAAGACAGGTGGCCCTTAAACTTTTTGCCAAGTAGTATGTAATCACCTAGCATTATGATACACATACACAAAAAATACATTCTCCGTAAAAAGATGCACACAGAGTGAACACATATCCAAGGTCACACACACCACACACACACACACACACACACACAACACAACACCAAAGAATTCCGCTCTCACAAACCGCACCTAAAACCACCGGACCTGACACACACACGGACACACACAACATGCACATACCGTGTACACATCACACACGCACACTACACATATATGTAACACTTCTCACACACATGCATCAAAACTAGACAGCGTCCAGACCAACATTAACTTACTCCCCCCCCCCCTCCCCCCCCCCCCCACCCCCCCCCCCCACCCCCCCCCCCCCCCCCCCCCCCCCCCACCCCCCCCCCCCCCCCCCCCCCCCCCCCCCCCCACCCCCCGCCCCCCCCCCCCCCCCCCCCCCCCCCCCCCCCCCCCCCCCCCCCCCCCCCCCCCCCCCCCCACCCCACCCCCCCCCCCCCCCCCCCCCCCCTCCCCCCCCCCCCCCCCCCCTCTCAAACCAACTCCCACCTTCCTTCCACACACCCTTTCCCACCACCTTACAAACCACACACAACCTGATGTGAACAAACAGGTGGACATGGGCGTATTGATGACCTTGGCAATGCCGCGGGTCAAGAAAATCCCAGACGACAATGCGCCCATACGTTACAGCCCACTGCGAAGAGTGTTCCCTGCGATTGAATGAAACAGGTCACCGCAATGCTACCCGAACACAATCCCAGGGCCCCATCAAAGTCCTGCACACTAAAACGATCTTTTCCTTCAAAATATCACGAATGTCATTAAAATGTAAAACTAGGGTCTGAATAACCTGTAAGCACTGCATTCTCCAGCCATTTCCTTCAGCTTCACCATGAAAAATCATGTCCATAAGTTGACAAGACATTGCTTGTCAGCAGTAAACATGGGAATGCTACTACAGAAATGCGTCACATACACACACCTGGAAAAAACACCACATGCACCCCACTGAGTGAAACCTGGAAAACAAAACATCCGCCATACCATACATGGAAGAACAGACAAGGGTGAGCACTCACATGCCAACATTTATAGGTATTACTTCAAAATGGAGTCGACTGATGGCGGAGAACGAAAGCAAAATTTAGAAGAGTGGGGGTTAGCTGCCGCCACAAGGACATTGACAAACAAAGCACAGGACAAGACCACGATGTGTTTCGTGACTCTGGGTCTTCTTCAAAAAAAAAACAAAAAAAAAATCACATTTAACATTTAGGACAGTACAAACAAAGAACAAGACAAACTTATCTGATGTCCATTGTGGTGTGCTGTGAAGAATGGATTATGCCCTGTGTCATTTCCCTTCGTGCAGCCATTCTTTCACAGCAACACCACATGGGCCATCCAGATAAGTCTCGTTGAGTTCATTTGTTGTACTTGTCGATGGTTACTGGCGAGTCCTAAATGTTAAATGTGATTTTTTTTTTTGGCGTGTGGACGCAAACCCAAGAGGTCGAAATGCATCTGTGTCTTGTCCGGTGCTTGTTGTGTCATGTCCCTTGGCAGCAACTAAACCCCACTCGTTTCTAAAATTCTAGTTATGATAATGATCGTTTACCAAAAAGTCTTTACGTTTCAATAAATCTTTCTGCCAATCAAAATGTTCATGTCCCCAGCCTGTGTTTCCATACTGCCAAACAGTCCTCAGGGGTGATTATGTTCAGCTCATCAATAAGCATATAATCTATTATAATTCAGGACTAAAATTAGTCTAAGATAATAAAAGTTTCCAAGCCTTCGAGCCTGGTTTACCAGTATGGCTTTCATTAAAGGTCGAGAGTCTGCAAGACTGAATCTAATATGATGTATTGTGTCCTCTTGACATGCAAAAATAAAAGTAAGCAAAGAAGTTATTTTTTTTATCATGAAACTGTATCAATCAAATGCATTCATTAACCCCTGATTGCTGAACTTCAGTGAGTGCTGGCCAGTGTGTTTGGATTGGACGCAGGAGTCCCTATGTCTTTTCTATACCCACATTATTTATACTTATACAGGCTTTACCTTTATGAATATAACACAACCCTGGTTGAACGAGAACAAGACAGTGCCTGCTAAATCAGACTGTCCTCCTCCCACCATCAGAACGAGAATGCACTCACTGAAGAGCATACTCATCACAAACAGTCAACTGACCTTGTACTTAACACATTTCAATTTTTTACATCTCAAAGAAGCATCAATACCAAACAAAAATACAAAGGAAAAAAAAACCCCACAGAAAAATAGTTAGTAATGCTGGCACAAGTGCACACAATCATTATGAAAATGCATTTTGGATGTTATCAGTCTTATCCCTTCCAACTCAAATTGTCCCTTCCAATCATCCTGATAAAGGGAACATGAAGCTGGTGCATCAAATCTTATCATTGTACATTAATTTGTTTACTGCGTATATGTACCACTGTATGCCAGATAAACAAATCCATGGAACCTTCGCCCGATCTTTGTCTGTCTCAAGAATATGGAAGAGTAGAGCGATTACTTCACAAAAAAGGACACCTTCTGTCTGATTGCTTCAATTACACTTCGATTCTGTCACCCGTGTTGTGAACCAACTCCCCAACCGAGGCAAGTGGCTGAAATGTCCAAAAAAAAACACACAACAAAACCAAACGAAAACAAAACAAGAAAATGCGTTACACGCAGAGACACAAAAACCACACACCACCCACACACACAAACACCCACACCACCACACACATGAGTCAACACAAAATAATAAAAAGAGGAAAAAAAAAAATTGCACAAAAAACAAAAATAATTGCATGTTGGCACATCCTTGGGTTGTCTGCCCAAACGATTCTGAAATCAAAAATATCAATTTCAGATCTCTGAAATGAACTAAACACACAGTCACACACCCACACCCACAACACATCATTCTCAAATACTTGTTCAGACAACATTCAACAGAAGATTTTGACATCCCTTCTTAAGTTGAAGAATGACATGAATTACACCATGAAATGTATAACAAAGTATAAAAAAAAAACAAGAATGAGGATTTGTTTCTTTCTGTAACATGCTGATCTGTGCCTAACCTATCTATAATCATCTATTATCACACAAGACCCCCTTTGAAATCAATAACAATGTCAAGAAGATCTTTCACCTGTTTTATTGTCATTGTTTCCTAATTAAGGAACTAAAGAAGCTAAGACTCAAAGTAATACAAGTTACTGTGGCTTGGAATCTTTCTCGTCAACTGCTGTAGGGGTTTTCTTGGAAAATCCTTGGATTAAGGAGGGGAGGTCTCGGCGTGAGCTGTCTTCTTATCGAAGTAACTGATAATGGGTAACTGTTGAAAACAACGCACACTGTCCCGCATTGCTCCATCTTTATCGAATCGTCCACCATTCTGTCTGGCGATATTTTTGTCTGTATCTTCTTTCATGTATCTCAACATTCGTCTTCCTGCTCTGCTTGATGCTCACCAAACATTAATATACTGTAATTTTTAATATGCTACTTTTTAAAATGAATATTGTTTTGTTGATCCACCTTATAGCCATACAGTTAAGGATAGAGTGTGTCGCTGTAACACTGGTGTCGCAGGATATTTGGTGTGGAGGGTGGTGTTGTGGGTAGTGGGTGTATTGAATGTCGCGCGGTGGGGGCTATGATTTTTTCAATGGAATTAGCGCTGTTCACCTGACGTCAACTAGCTGTGCAATGTCGTGTGTGTGTGTGTAGTGTGTGTGTGTGTGTGTTTCGTTCACGCAGCCAAGGTCTTTCGAGCATCTGCCCCAAGGAAGTACTTATGGTCTTGACCACTCACAATCCTGGATCGAGGTACCATCACGTGAGATAACCACAATCTCCAAATTAGTCGATTATGGTTCTTAAACATGTCACCCTTAATGCTGATGTAGATATATCAATTCGCATGGGCCTTTCAGCTGTTAGTCTATCGTCTTGCGATGTGAACTCTATGTAGCGTCTAAAGTCTAGCGTAATAATCAAAAATGATTTTTTTTAAAAAAGTGCTTTTTGTTGTTTGCTTTGTTCTGGTTGGTTTGGTTTTCCGTTTCAATCCCTCACAGCACTGGTGAGACACTGAGTATTCATGTAGTGGGCTCGTATTATAGTGTTGGTTACAGTAATTACCTTTGGATAGCCGAGACGTTACAACAAAAAACCAATTCGTGAGACACCAGAAATAATGACGTCCGGCCCTCAAGGGGCCCAAGTGGGGGCTACTGATTGTTTGATGTTCAGTTTGCCGCTACTCACTGTCAAACTTGCAAATTCGAGCACATACTATGCGATCTTTGGTGGCCAGTCTCTCCTAAATGAAATAACTAGTGACAGGTGCAAAGAGAAAAAAATGAACAAACTATATTAAAAAAAAAACCATCGTCATTCAAACACAGAACAATTGTAATTTACTAAAAAGCTCCAAATTGCATCGTGCCACTCTCTCTGCATGAAAACCGGAAATACATTCCAGGTTTCAAGAGCATCATCCCCCTTGGTACAAAAAAAAAAAAAAAAAAAATGTCGTCTGCTTGACTAGCCATTGCTCCCAAGGCATGTCAAAAGATACGGACCTGCAGAGCTGGCGAGAACAAGAGATGATTAGGGTTAGACTTCGAATTTCCTCAGCGCAGCTTGACGACTTAGGATTGTTTACTCTAGCGGTGGTAACTGATGCGCTTGTCACAGAGCGATGGCCGTCTCTGACCAAAGTGGCAGTGGTGGAGTCAGTCAGTAAGTGAGATTGAGTGAGATTTGCTCTGATTTAACATGGAATAGAAAAAGAAACACTAGACTTACGATTTGGGGGTTCATACTCATGGATGTGAACTGATACTACATATGTACGTGTATGTGACGTGCACACGCAAACATACGCATTGTATGTAAAATATGTTGATGTAGGCTGCTTCTGTCATAGTGTCTCCTATCACTGTCCAAATACACTCAACGACGAGAAAAGAAAAAGAAACACCCGAAGGTGTGGGGAGGACCCAGAGAAGTCTGTACCCATCGTCAACCACACGGCTCAGGCCTCCAAGCGTGGTACAGGACTGCTCAAAGGCAGGTGGAGACAGTGTTTCTCTGGGTCCTTCCCCAGCACCTTCGGGTGTTTCTTTTTCTCCACATTGTATGTAAAATATGTGAATGTAGGCTGTTTCTGTCATAGTGTCTCCTATCACTGTCCCAAAATACACACAGATGATAGTCGGACACCTGGTCATGCCTGGATTAATTAGTCCCTTTAGGGGGGAAATGGTAGGCCGACATTTTTGGATTAACTCTGTCGTAGTCTTGTTTTTTTTTCCCTGTTATTTTACACTATTCACAAAGTGGCAGAGTAATTATACAGTTGTTGAGCTGGTGGTTGATGCTGGGGGGTGTGTTAATTAGAGAGTAACATGGACATGAGTGTGCCAGCCTTGGTGTTTGAGTGTGGAGAGAGTGAGTGAGTGTGTGCATGTGTGTGAGTGTGTGTGTGGGGGGGTGTGTGTGGGGGGGGGGGGTATGTGAGGGGGGGGGGGAGCTGTTGTTCTTATTGTTGTGTGTGGTGTGTGTTGTGTGTGTGTGTGTGTGTACATGTTGTATTTGGTGTTCTTGGTTCTTGATTCCTAAGTCATCTTCTGAACATTCACGCATGCAGTCACTACACACACCACACACACACCACCACACACACACACACGCACACGCATGCACATGCACACACAGGCGCACACACAAGCGCACGCACAAGCGCACACATACCAGACACACAGATGTACACGCAATGCATGCGCTCACATCCTGCACACACACATATGCACATGCTGTGTATGTGCACTTCCACACCCACACATGTGTGCAAATACATGCATACACATGAACGCACATGTGTATACCACACACATACTCCATCCATGCCCACATGCGAAGAGACTCACATACACACACATATATGTACACATACATATGCAGATACATGTGTATGCTCACAACAACCCCAAGATCACACATATATGCAAGCACCTTCTGCACACATGCACATACATGCAAGGCACACACATGTGTGTGTGTGCACACACGAACACCACACACGCACACACACACAACCACACACCACCACAAACACACACACACCCGACACACACACACACACAGCGCGCGGCCGCTCGCACAGGGATGGGCACGCACAATATACACACACAAGCGCGCACACATGCATGCACCATATACGCGCGTGCGCACGCACCACACACACGGTGACACACACACACACAGCCACAACACCACACATCACACACACATACCACATACCACACACACATGGGCCCATGCCCACACATCCATACAATGACACACACATGTGTACATTCACCTACACACACATACATCTTTAAAAAAAAAAAATGAAAAAAAAAAAAAAAAAAAAGAAAAAGAAAAAAGATAAAACCATGTTTAGGTAGGCCCTCAAGGGCTACCAGCGTATTGGGCTATTGCATAGTCAGAACATCTGCTAAGGTCGTAGCCACGGGACCCTCTTCTTCTATTCTCTCATCTGGTTGTTAATCAATTATCCATCAGCCTAAAATAATGCGTAGTTGGGGGTCTCAAAACTTACTTAGCGGATGTGGTGAAGCATATTTGGACTAGTCCGCACGCAGTGATGCCTTCTTGATGAACTGAAAACTGAAACCGAGTGTGTGGTCGACGATAAATAAAGAAAAACACATGCTCTCTCTCTCTCTCTCTCTCTCTCTCTCTCTCTCTCTGTCTGTCTGTCTGTCTGTCTGTCTTTCTGCCTCTCTTGCTCTGTCTCTCTGTCTGTCTGTCTGTCTGTCTAATCACACACACACACACACACACATACCACACACACAACACACACACACACCACACACACACACACACACACACACGCACACACAACAGAGCAATAACACAACACACACATGCGTGCACACACAACACGTGCGCGCACAACACACACACACACACACACACACACACACACACACACACACAACACAAACACACAGTTTTCAATTTTGGTTTCCTCATATAGGAACCAAATGTGTTGTTTTTGCATGCAGTTCAAGCTGATGCACATTTATTAAAAAAAAAAAAAAAATCTGTCTACACGATTACAGAGATATGCTTCACTGTCGATACAATATCTCTTATTGCCATTCATAGTTTTTTGTCACAGTAATTAAACACATAGTGATTTCAAGTTATTGATCTATACTGAACGTCGGTTTCCATCAGTGTTGATGTGCGTGTGTGTGTGTGAGAGAAAGAGAGAGAGAGAGAGAGAGAGGGGGGGGGGGGGATTTGTTTGTTAACATAAATGTGCCTGTTTTTTTCAATGGAACTGTGCATGTGTGCAGGTATGCTTGCATTCTGTGTTTGTACTGAGTGCTCATATGCATGCTTGTGTGTGTGTGTGTGTGTGTGTGTGTGTGTGTGTGTGTGTGGTGTGTGTGTGTGTTGTTATGAGTATGTGTGTGTTGTGTGTGTGTGTGTGTGTGCGTATGTGTGTGTGTGTGTGTGTGTGTGTGTGTGTGTGTGTGTGTGTGGTGTTTATGAGTATGTGTGTGTGTGTGTGTGTGTTGTGTGTGCGTGTGTGGTGTGTGTGTGTGTGTGTGTGTGTGTCTGTGTGTGTGTGCAGGTTACGGGTGGAAACAAAGGAATAGGCCTGGGAGATAGTTCGCAGTCTGTGTAAAAAATTTGATGGAGACGTCATACTTACAGGTAATGTGCATGCACTCATGTACACACACACACACACACACACACACCCACACACACACACACACACACACACACACACACACACACAAATGTGCACTTGCAGACACAAACGTGCACTCGCACACACATTCTCTCTCTCTCTCTCTCTCTCTCTCTCTCTCTCTCTCTCTCTCTCTCTCTCTCTCTGTGTTGTTCTCAAGTGGTTGCCTCACTTTAGTTAGCCAATTTTTTTTGTGTGTTCCCTGAAGAGTATCGTCTTTTTCCTTTCATTCTATTTTTCTCCACACAAGAACACATTTATGTGTCTGTTTCTTTCAATAAGATTGTGCTTAGATTGTAACAAGACTACAGATTTATCGACATTGTACTGGTGACAAAAAAGTGCAAATCCCAGGATAGGACATCACTGAAAGAGACAAACCAAAGAGACTGGCTTTCTTCATTCCCTCAGATGAAGCCCTTACTTTCAAACGACATGTGAATTTGGTACAGCATGGTGTTGAATCAGTTGTGATAGAAGTTAAACTCAGTAAAAACCTTTTCGTTTTTTTATTGGATTCTGCTGCAGAGATCCACCAGTAAACGGGTGATGAATTTCATGTAGCCATGGATGCAGTTTCACTTGATTCTTAAGAAATCATCAAACTTGGAGCCTCTAAGAACTTATTACACTTGGAGTTCTAGGAAATCATTACACCTGGAGCCTGTAAGAAATCATTACACTCGGAGCCTGTAAGAAATAATTACACTTGGAGCTCTAAGAAATCATTACACTTGGAGCCTGTAAGAAATCATTACACTTGGAGCCTGTAAGAAATCATTACACTCGGAGCCTGTAAGAAATCATTACACTTGGAGTCTGTAAGAAATCATTACACTTGGAGCCTGTAAGAAATCATTACACTTGGAGCCTGTAAGAAATCATTACACTTGGAGCCTGTAAGAAATCATTACACTCGGAGCCTGTAAGAAATCATTACACTTGGAGTCTGTAAGAAATCATTACACTTGGAGCCTGTAAGAAATCATTACACTTGGAGCCTCAAGAAATCATTACACTTGGAACCTGTAAGAAATTATTACACTTGGAGCCTGAAAGAAATCATTACACTTGGAGCCTGTAAGAAATCATTACACTTGGAGCTCTAAGAAATCATTACATTTGGAGCCTGTAAGAAATCATTACACTTGGGAGCTCTAAGAAATCATTACACTTGGAGCCTGTAAGAAATCATTACACTTGGAGCCTGTAAAGAAACCATTACACTTGGAGCTCTAAGAAATCATTACACTTGGAGCCTGTAAGAAATCATTACACTTAGAGCCTGTAAGAAATCATTACACTTGGAGCCTGTAAGAAATCATTACACCTGGAGTCTGTAAGAAATCATTACACTTGGAGCCTGTAAGAAATCATTACACTTGGAGCTCTTACTTAGATCTCTCAAATCACACGCTGCGCATAGTGGCCGAGAATTCACTTCCTCAGACATACAAGAATTACACGTGTTCATTATCCATAATCCGTTGTAGACTTCCAGTCACGATTGGGTTGATGCTGATGGGATCCATTCTCTCTCTCCCCCTTGCAACAAACCCTTGGAGCACATTAAGTTAATTAAGGGTACTGGTGATAAGCTGGAAATGGGCAGGGTGGGGAGCCAGCCTACAAGGCCCGTAACTCTGGCCCCCTGTCATTAGTCTTCCCAGGGCATCCTCTGACTGTTCCCAGTCGTCAGTGGTCTAGCTGTGCGTCTGGAGGAAGAAACCTGAGGGAGAGCTTGACAACAGAAGGTTCCCAGACACAGAGGAAAAACTCCCCGGACGATTGTTTTGTCCGTGAACTCCTCACACACTTAGGGGGACTGGGCTGTACCCTGGTTATGAATCTAACGTGCCCCTTGGCACTTCTCTTCCGAAAGTTGGTGATGGGATTTTATGTGTGTGTGCAAGATGTTGTGCGTGCGTTTGTACATGGAACTTCGATTTTTGTTCCTGGTATTACTTGAGATTCTTTTTTCTTTCTTTCTTTCTGTGTACACAGGCTGATACTCCTGCGGACACTGCTTGTATAGACAGGCAGTGGTTTTTGTGTGTATGACCGTTTTTTATCCCGCCATTAAGGCAGCCATACTCCATCTTCGGGGAAGGTGCATGCTATGTGTAATGTGTCATCCATACCAACGGCCAAACTGGCTTCTCTTCCGAAAGTGTGCAAGTGATGGGCGTTTTATGTGTGTGCAAGATGTTCTTGCTTTATTTCTTTCTTTCTGTCACACAGGCTGAACCTCGGTTTAGACAGGCTCATTCGAAGGACTATAGGGAATCCCGGAGTCAGCCATAACCAATTCGGGGAAACTCTGAGGATCCATACTAAAAATCCCCCTGTACTGCAAATTCGAACTCGCAGCCCCAGGATCACGAGTCCGGCGAACCTAACTACCAACTGAGCAATTCCGGCGAGTCTCCACCTGGGATTCACTGGGAAACCAGCAAGTTTTGGATGAGTCGGTGTCTCAAGGCTTTGACTCTTTAGATGGGTGTCTTACCCACGTTGCTTCGGGAAACGTATTCAGTTTGGAGGTTTAAACCTTATGAAGTTCACTTTTGTTTTGTCTTTGAAGAGATCCAGCTGGAAGTGTTTATAAGGTCATTACAGTCATTACAAAGACTTAACAAGAAGGAACTAGTGGTCTGGTGAAATGGATTGAACTCCACTGCATGTCACTTCACCCCGCAAAAAGCAGAATAAATGCTTATCAGAACTAAACCAAAATGGCGAATCTTGCCATGATAGTCCATCCATAAATCCTTACAAATGAATTTGTGGAAAAGGTTACATATCATAAGTATTGTGTATAATTATTGATAACATTCGTTGGAATCCTGGTATAACTAATCCCTGTGCATAAAACTTTCCCCCCAAAAGTCCATCAACTCAGCAAATCACACACTTTCTTGACCTCCACGTTAAGCATACTGTTTTTCCAAGTTCATTATTCAGTCATACATAGACTGTAAATCTGCCTTGTGGGACTGCTCAAGCTCAAATGCACCGAAACCATCACTGAGACTGCTTAAACAAGCTTTCAGATTGGTGCTTCTGAAAAGCCCAGCCTTGAGATCTGACATTAAAACACAGAATTTAACAAGAGACTCATAATACACAGGGTTATGATGGGAAATGCCCCTG
>JADBJO010020730.1:20000-30825 GCA_016801955.1 Conus betulinus
TCTGATCCAACACATACAGGACACCACCTACTAAGCCCCTTGCTGACAGCAATAATCTTCAGTGGCTGTGCCAATATGAGTGAGCTCTCCCTCTGGAGGGCACCACCACGTCCATCCAACAACAGTTACCATGGACTTGCTGATACTGGTGACCTGACAGAATCTTAACAAGGGCGTGGACGTGGACAGAAAACTGAGACTGAGGTTATCATGAGGGCAGGGCGTGAAGGGCCACATCATTTGAAACTTTTGTTGTTTTTTTTAAATGCTGATCGATGAGGATGATAAAAGTGATGCTAGGGATTTCCGTTCTGGTTTGAGACTGCGTGACAGGGCTGTACTCTATGCTTATGTTGATAAGCTATCCCAGCATTCACCAGGCTGGTGAGATACAGACGCTTGAAGCGTTGGGCGGAAAACTTGAGCAACACTTCAAAGGAGATGCATCAGTGAAGTGGATGAAACTTGACTGACTGCGGTCCCAGTCTTCCTGATGGAGCCCACAGCAAACTCACCTTGGGGTAGGAGCCAGTCAGTCAGGACAGGAAAATCCCACAAATAAATGGTTCTTGGGATTCCATCGTGCTAACCACTTTGCCATGGTGGCTAGTTAGGCATGTGTTTTAAATAGATATGGACAATGGTTTTCAGAGTCTCCTTTTAAGAACTGAAAAAGTGTTGAATTCTTTGATATAATGAGGATATTCAAATGTGCGCGCCAAATTCGACAAAGATAGTGGATCGTTGTCCTCAGTATTGTTTATCTTACCTGAAGAAGACCTAAGAGGTTTTTTTGCGTTGTTTGTCCATTTTTTTCTTGTGGTTTGTTTGTCCATGTTATTTGGTAGAGTCATAGTAATTGCTTTTAATTATTAAAATATTAGGCTTTGTGCATGGAATATTCATGATTTAACAGCTTTGTGCATGGAATATTCATGATTTAACAAGCACACTTTGTGCTCATGATTTCCTCAGCACTAACAGCTTTGTGCATGGAATTTTCAGATTTAACAAGCACACGCTCTTCCTCAGCACTCCATGATTTTGAATTATCGCTCTCTTTGAATTATCATATCAGAGAATTTCCCACTTTTCAGTTCCTAAAAAAGAGACACTAAAAGCCACTGTCCATCTGTCTCTTTATGTCCCGGCAGAGTGGTCAACATGACCAGCATGTACTGTCGATCCACACTGCGCGAGTGCTCGCCGTCACTTCAGGCACGGTTCACTGACCCCAGGCTCTCCATGGAGAAACTGGAATCCCTCATGTCCGAGTACCAGAGGTAGGTGCTCTGTGGAGGATTTTGTTGTTTGTTGAGGGGTTGTGTTCGGGTGTGAATCGGACACCTGTGTAGGAGTTCAGGCCCAAAACACTTGTTCTGAGGGAGGGTGTCTTCTCTGAAGACCTTCTGCTGTCAAGCTCTCCCTTGAGGTTTTTTTTGTACCAGGTGTAAATCGGAGGGTGGATTTTGGGGCTGGACACCTATCCTGGGATGTCATGTATAACTAAATGGTGTATATTACTGACTGACTGATGTATATTATTGATTGACTGGTGTACATTCTTAATGCTTTGCATGCTGACAGAGAGTTTGAACTTGATCCAGAAATTCACATGTACCATATTCTTTTGCACATAGTTTTCAATCTACTTATATTAGATCCATAGTGTACAATGGAAATAAGAATATAGGTTTCTGGATTCTGGATTCGACATTAGAAAAAGTAGTTAGAATCAGAATCAAAAACTTACTTTGAGAATATTTTGACAGGGTTGCCCTGTCTTCTTCAGCTCACTGTTGCAGTTGTGGCAGCGAGGCCTGGTGGGGCGACTGTTGTGTGGGGTGAACAGTTGTCAGGATCTGATTGTAGATGGGGGGGAGTTCAAAACCTTGATCTCTATTCAGGCTGGGGCGTCTGGTCTTGATTTCAATGGCTTCTTTAACTTTAACCACCAGGCCTCGCTGCCACAACAGCAACAGTGAGCTGAAGAAGACAGGGCGACCCTGTTGAAATATTCTCAAAGTAAAGTTTTTGATTCTGAGTCTAACTACTTTTCTAATGTACGATGGGAGTTGTATACAACTCATTATCATCTCCATTAGCTCACAAGAGATGGTCATCTCTTCATCTGAATCACAGAGATGCCAGTTCAGGCCCCTTGGCATCTGTCTTTCTCAGTTCAATGTCACCATCTGCGTCAAAGTCTTCATCCCCGCTGTCGTGATCGTCCACTCCATCTCGCAAAATTTGCACAGCTTTGATTGAGCCTCAAGCAGGAATCCAATACAGCATGGCGGCAAAGTTCAAACTCTGAGCCTTAACATGAGTTGAAAAATGTGCTGTCAAATCTGCTGTTTGTGCGCACACAGCAAAAGTTGTAGCTTCTTAGATTCATGCGATAGAGACCTGCAGAAGAGAAGCTACTTTTGTTATGAATCGCATACAATCTGTGGGTATCTGTATCGGATAAAACTAACAGGTGTTTATGTCATGTATGACTGACAGGTGTGCATTATGTCACATATAGCAGTCAGGTATGTGTGTGTCATTTAACACTGACAGCTTTGTATGTCGTGAATAACTGACAGACGTGTGCATCATATTTAATTGACAGATATGTGCATGTCATTCAAAACTGACAGGCATGTCTTATATAACTGTGTATCATATGTATGACTGATAGGTGTGTATGTCACGAGTAACTGATATATATGTGTGTATGTCATAACTGACAAGTATGTATGTTATTTGTAACTGACAGGTGTGTATGCCATGTGTAAGTCACAGGTGCGTGTATGTTGTGTATAAATGATGGGTGTGTGTATTATGTATAATGGACAGGTGTGTGTGTCATGTTTATTGACAAGTGTGTTTGAGTGACAGCTGTGTATGTCATGTTTGATTGATAGGTGTGTGTAGTGTTTGAGTGACAGTTGTGTATGCCATATTTGATTGATAAGTGTATGTAATGTCTGAGTGACAGGTGTGCATTTATCATTCATAATTGACAGGCGAGCATGTTATAAATGACTGTCAGATGTGAATGTCATGTATACATCTGTATTAGATATAACTGACAGGTGTGTATGTTGTGTATAACTGATACATGAGTCATGGCAGGTGTGTATGCTGTGTGTACTTGATACATGACTGTATATGACTGACAGGCATATTTGTAATGTAAAATGTGCTGTGAATGTATTTCATATGTACCTGACTGGTATGTGTTTCATGTCAAACTGACAGGTGTGTACGTCATATCTAACAGACTGGTATACATATGCCATGTGTGACTGACAGTGTGCATATTATGTATAGCTAACAGGAATATGTGCAATCATACGTATAATTGACAAGTGTGTATGTCATGTATGACAGACAATTGACAAGTGTGTATGTCATGTATGACAGACAGGTGTGTATGTTATGTCTAACTGACAGGTGCTTATATTATCCATAACTGACAGGTGCATGTATCATGTATAACAGACAGGTATGTGTATGTCTGGCAGGTGTTTGTACACATCATGTGTGTATGTCACAGGTAAGTGTTGAGTGTACATGTATGTCATGTGTAATTGACAGGTGTGCACATTATGTATACTGGACAAGAAGGAATATGTCATGTATACCTGGCAGGTGTGTGTATATCAAGCGTAACTACACGCGCACATACATATTGATGGACAGGTTTCATTTCATAAATAAGTGTCGAACGCATATGTACAGCTGACAGGTATGAAAGTCATGTATAACTGACAGATATGTATGCCAAGTATATCTGACAGGTGTACGTCATGTACAAGCAAAATGTGTGTCATATATAACAGGGATCTTGTATAATGAGGAAAGCAAATTTTGCCCACGAGGTGAGGACCGCATGGAAGAGTTCTTTTCTTGGGCACATGCTCCCAATACATACAGACAAACAGCAAACACTAAACGGTGAGGCAGTCACAGTGTATTTATGGCCACCATGGGGGAGCACCCAGGAATTTCAGCCACAGTGAACACAACATTTGTGATGAAGACTGAGTCATCACAGCACATCACAGGTCTTATATCTTGAGAGTGCGGATGAAGATGTTTGCACAAAGAGACAATTCCCAGGCTCTTTCCTCATTCTTTTTGCACTGCGCTCGTCACGGCTGTGTACATCGCTATACAAGACCTCTGTACGTAACCAACAGATGTGTCATGACAGCTGACAGTTATGTGTCATGGTCAACTGGCAGGTGTGCCGACTCCAGTACATGCGGAGTCAACGGCTGGCCGACCTTCGCCTATGGGGTGTCCAAGATTGGGGTCACGGTGATGAGCGCCCTCCAGCAGTCAGAGATGGATGAGAAGGGAGACAAACACGACATTCTGATCAACGCTGTGAGCTCCGCCATGATATGGTCATGTTGTTGTTGATGGTTGTGTTTCATAGGGATCAATAGAGTATGTATCAGACCTGCTTACCTATACATTTTGCTGAATGTGTACACGTTCGGTGAAAAATATGAGTACAAAAACATTTATCAATAAAAAGAAAAAAGAAAAGTGAAAGAAAAAAAAAAAAGTGTTATGGGTAATTGTACATGTGGAGTTTAACTGTGGTGGATTGTAGGAGTGCTTTGACCAAAGAGCAGCAACTCTTGGTAAAAACCACTTCTGGCTGTGTCTGCTATAGGTACAGGACCCACTGCAAGACCACAGGCCCTGGAAGTATCAATAAAACCAGCAAGAGGCATGAATTTGTGCCAAAATATGCCGAAGGCTCAGGTATGAAATCAGTCTGTGTAGGAAGAACCTGTGTTCACTGCAGCTGCCACAAGATCAGGGAAGTGTTCCTTTGAGGCAGCGTGGTGAGAACTCTCGCTTGCTTGGCAAGAGTCAGTGTTTCATAGCATATCCTAGCAGGGGTCGAGGCTAGGAAAAGGCAAGAGCCGGTTAGCCTGTCATGGGGGGTGTGTTGCATGTGGGGGAAAATGGCCGGCAGTTGTGACATCTTGTGATTGGTGCACGAAACGTGGTGGTGTTCTCAGATCAGTACATGAAACGATCAAACCTCTGACCCTTCAACAGCAAGAAGAGGGTGAAGCAACAGTTGCGCAGTGAGTTTAAACGTTAGTCTCGTGCCTGTTGCAAGATGTGAGACTTAACCACACTCTACAGTGGACTCCATAAAAAGCTTTGTTCAGAGATGTCCCACCTGATGTGGTCTTTGAATTTCTGAAAGAGATTGACATTTTTTTCATCTGATCTGAGATTTTACAGCAGAAACATCTTTTAACAAGATTTCTGTTGCGTTTTTAGAAGGTGTATTTCAAAGGGTTGTGCGAATGAATGACTTGTGGGGTGACTTCAAGGTGGTGACAGCCCTGATATGGCCCTTTGCGGTCGGCTGGGTTATAAACAACATTACTTACTTATATGTTTTCATGGCTGTTTCTTTACTCCCTTGCCTCTCCCATCCCATGCTGCAAGGAAAACCTGGCCACCTTGTAAGTTCTCATTTCCCATACAGTCCTTCGAATGAGACTATAAACTGATGTTCCGTGTGTGAACGCACGTATAACATCTTGCACACATGTAAAATCCCATCACCAACTTTCAGAAGAAAAGGCCAATTTGGCCGGTGGTGTGGATGACACGTTACACATCGCATGCACCTTGCGTGAAAAATGGAAAAGAATTAAGAAAGTAAGGAAATCGAGTGAATGACACTGAACGATATTGACTGAATGACACGGGAAACAACTGAATGAAGCGCCAGCTGGCAGCTCTTCAGTCGGCACTACCCAGGTAGGCAGCCCGCTGTGTAAACGAGTGTGGATTGTAAAGCACTTAGAGCTTGGTCTCTAGCCGAGGGTAGGTGCTATATAAGTATTCATAATAATTATAATAATAATAATAATAATAATGTCAGTGAAACTCGTCTCCGGTATCCCACTGTCCTCCGCTGTGTGACGGCAAATGAAAATGACCCCATGTCCCACCCAGCCCCCTGCTGACTGTACAGAAATTTGGAAGCCTGTTTGTACACACCTTGTGTAGGAAATAGACCCCCTTTTTTTTAAAAAAAGATACACCAGTAGTAATGTTGGGGTAAGCAGGTCTGATGTATATGTGTGTTTTTCATACTACATTGTTGATTTTTTTTCTTTATATTATTATGTTCTGTTTTGTGCGTGTGTGTGTGTGTGTGTGTGTGTGTATGTGTGTTTGCGTGTGTGTGTGCGCATGACGTGTATGTATGAGAGCCTCTTGCTTGTGCTTTTTGTGTGTGTATGAGTGTGTATGTGCGTGTTTGTATGCATTAGGCATGCACCAATGTGTCTGCAATAATCATGTGTGCTTGAGAGAGAGACAGAGAGAGTGTGTGAGTATACACAAGTATATTTACCTATGTGTTTGTGTTTACGGACATTTATGTGTTTATGTATGTGTGCATGTGCATATACATATATATTATGTTCAAGTCTGTGGATGTGTATGACGGTTTCAGTGCTGTCCCAGGATGGTGCCGAACAGACCTTTGGGGGTCAAAGGGCAGTCAAATCTGCCGCACAAGGTATACATTAAATTCTTTCCATGGTTCCCCCACCCTGTCATCCCTTAATTCCTTCCCCCCCATTTCCCACGCTCTGATCACCCTCCCCCCTCCCTTCCCCCAACTTCTCACGCATACACTCTGCAGGTTATATGACAGTTGTGTCTTTGCGAAAAACATTCTCAGCCTCAGCTCATTCTCTTAAGATTTATGCCTTGCTTACTCGAATGTGTCTTTTGAGTTTCCTGGGTTGACCTTTTTCAGCTAGGCCTATTCATTCTGGCTGTCTTCAGCTCAGAATACATACCGCAGCACCAAGGCTGTCTTCGGCTCAGAATACATACAGCAGCACCAAGGCTGTCTTCAGCTCAGAATGCATACAGCGGCACCAAGGCTGTCTTCAGCTCAGAATGCATACAGCAGCACACAGGGCTGTCTTCAGCTCAGAATACATATACCAGCACCAAGGCTGTCTTCAGCTCAGAATAAAAGCACCAGCGCCAAGGCTGTCGACAGCTCAGAATACATGCACCAGCATCAAGGCTGTCTTCAGCTCAGAATACATACACCAGCCCCAAGGCTGTCTTCAGCTCAGAATACACGCACCAGCACCAAGGCTGTCTTCAGCTCAGAATATATACACCAGCACGAAGGCTGTCTTCAGCTCAGAATACACGCTTCAGCACCAGGTCTGTCTTTCGACTCGCAGCCACCACAGACAGACTGACAGAAAAAGGGGACAAAGGATTGATACATAATAGAGGAGTCAGCTGGGGGACTGAGAAAATGAATCAGTTTCTGTATGAGACAGTTCCTGTACATGCACACACTCACACTCGTACACAAACGCACACACACTGAGAATAGAGGTATGCACAGTTGTGCACCATGTGAGATTCACACTGTTAATCACATGCATACATCACATGCTTACATGTGCCTCAGAAGACACAAACACATGCCTATGTACATACACATGTAACAGATATGCTGAAACATACACCCTAAAAAGACACACACACACATACATGCACACATCCATGATTGTGTAACTGCGCACACACACCTTTTACAGAGATGAATTTTATATATTCTCACAGCATTCCCCGCATGCACACATGTGCTTGTACACATAAACTCACCTACATGCGTCCAATCAGCCACGCATTCATTTGTATGCATAAACACACTCAATCAAACACACATTCATTTGTATGCATAAACACACTCAATCAAACACACATTCATTTGTATGCATAAACACACTCACCCACAGACACACACACAGAGACACACACAGAGACACACACAGACACACACAGAGACACACACACAGAGCGGTGATGGCCAGTTTTCCTGTGTTACAGGTGCGGACACACCTGTATACCTGTCACTGCTGGCTCCAACTCCAAAAGTCCTCGAGGAGCCCTGGTGTCAGATCGCACTGTGCAGAGCTTTGGATAATACACATCACACACACACACACACACACACAAACATACACACACTGAAAACCATTTATTGTCAGATTAACTCAAAGTTGTACTGACCCATACACACACACACACACACACACACACACACACACACACACACACACACACACACACACACACACACAAAACATACACACACACACACACACATACAACACACAACAAACACACACATGCACACACACACACACACACACACACACACACACACACACACACACACACACACCACACATACACACACACACACACACACACACACACACACACACACACCACACTACACTACACACACACACACACACACACACACACACACACACATATATATATATATATATATATATATATATATATATATATATATATATATACACACACACACACACACACACACACACACACACACACACACACACACACACACACCACATAGACACACAACACACCTCACACACACACACAAACACACATCGACACACACACACACACACACACACACACACACACACACACACACACAACACATACACACACACACACACACACACACACACACACACACACACACACACACACACCGCATACACTACACACACACACACACACACACACACACACACACACACACACTCACTCACTCACTCACAGATGATCACGGAAGCCACAGTTGCAGAAAAGGCTGCTCGAATCTACCATTTGTGAATAGGAAAATAATCCTCTGCACTGTGTCAGACTTACCAGCGATCAGCTCCATCTCTGCTACCTTAGCCCCCCCCCCCCCCCCCCCTTCTCTTTCCCCACTTGAAACAATTTGAGAAATCCAGCTTGGTTGTACTGCCCTCACTGGCAGTGTGAAAGTGTAACGAGGTAATGTTGATCAAACCCAGTGAAAGGTTCTTTTGTACGAAGCACCGCCAGTGACCTTGAACTTCCATTGACCTTTTAGCTATGGCTGTGATACTAGAGCAGGCCACATTCCACAGTTAGGACTTTGCTCTAAATCACTATGTAATCCATGTAAGCGTTTTGAGGCCTACCATGAATTTGAGCCAGCATTGATCGGAAGAACAACTCACCACCAATAATTTCCCTTGTTTGGAGGGATTTCCACTGGTGATGTCGCGTACAATCTTCAAATACATGACCTTCCCCTTATTCCAGGCCTTTGCGCTCACTGTGACCCTATCATTGCACCGGCTGGGTCCTCTCATATGTAGTCCCGTTCCTTTGATTTTAATCTGTCAGCTTGGAACCACATGGCTTTTACCTTGATGGCCACATGACAAAAAAAAAACAAACAAACAAGGAGAATAAACTTTCATATACAATACAAATTCTCAAAACAATTGAATTGTGCCAGTCTGTAGATACTTGACTTCTTAACTCAATCAAGTCTTGTCGGAAGCGGGTTTCTGACACTGTTCACATCGCTTGAAGGCGTGTCGGACGCATACTTCCAACAGAGTTTGATGATCTTTAAATCATACCACCTTTAATTAAAGGGCAATAAATCTCGTTTCAGGGACAGCTTAGGGCCTTTTTTTGCAGCTGCTTCCATTAGACCGTTCTTCGTGTATTCTGTAGTAGTTTTATACGGATTTGAATTGTCTTACTCTCAGTTCCCCGATCACACCCATTTTGAGTGGATCAAGCATTTTGTGGTCAAATCATGTGTTTTATGCAGTTGTCATAAATATATACTATTCTCTGTAGGTCATACCAAGTGCTCAGAAGTGTAACTGAACTTGTGTGGGAGGATAGAGAACGTGAAGAAGTGGATTACAGTGTGCACAAAAAGTTTTTTATTTTTCTGCAAATGTGTATCATTTTGGATTTCTTACATCATGTGAACTGTGTGGATTCTTCACTAAGGGTAAGCATTTTTGACAAATACATTGTTTTTTTCTATCCAGCGGTGTATGTTCATGCTCCTAGGTGGAGAGGTTGATTTTTTATGACTTTTTGAAAATTGCCAAAAATCGTGTGATCTGAGGGACGAACTGGTCCATTTTTGGCTGTGACTTGATTGAGTTAAGCAAAACCTTGGTGCATGCATTTTCGGTGTGCAGCCAGCAGGAACATGTTGTTGTGTAATGTCAGTCATTTGGTTTTACACCCTTACAGACAGAACGCACCGCTGCACAGGCAGAGAACATCTTGCCACTCTTGCTGGCCCCACTGTATGTCATTTGATGCGATAAATGTCCACTGCCGCCAGCATTCCTCCCTTCCTGCAGAGGTCGTTCAGCATCAACGCAACAGTTTTTGAAAGTTTTGTATTTTGCGTGACGGACGTGCTTCTCTTTTCATAACATTCTGCGCATTATTTTTCTAAAATAATAACATTTTTGTGGTGAATGTGTCTATTTCAGGGTTTTTAGGCGACATATTGCTTCAGATAACAAAAGTATTGTTTTTAATTATCATCATTCCAGGAAGAAAACGTCGATCACTGTGATCGAAATTCAAGGGAAGAACGGAAGAGAGTTAATGAGGTAAACACAATTTTAAAAAGTATTTTTTAAGACTCTGCCGAAAAATGCAAACAAACGAATGACAAGACAAAACAGGACATGTTTCGACCTCTTAGATCTTCTTCAGGCAAAATGCACAACACCCAGGACAACGAAATGAACGAGGAATAACTTATTACCTAAGAGGTTGAAACGCATCATGCTTTGTCTTGTGATTCCTTTGTCTACTGTTTTTCAGCAGAGCCTTTGTAAAATTTGTTTAATTTGCACCTGTGGAAACCTTAACTCTCATGGTTTTTTGCATTTTTGCA